>CANASO010000015.1:0-32199 GCA_947363495.1 Euzophera pinguis
ACGAGAGAAAAAATAAAATTTGGAACAACCAGTGTCCTTGGAAAATTTGGAAAAATTCAAAAATGCAATTTTTTATAGTTTTTTTGGAAAATTTAGTATGGGGCGCGCACGAAAATCAAATCCGTATGCGCACCGTTTAAATAGCGCCGAATTATCGAATCCAACGATATATCACACATATACTTTTGAGGAAATTTTTTGAAAATTTTAATACCAATGTATGGAGAAAAGCACTTACCAAGTAACCTCGGTATGCTAGTTTTTGGACAAATCCTAGAATTTTTTCAAAAAGTATACGTCCGATCTTCGAAAACGGGGTGTCGCTGACTCGTCTCGGGCGAGACGGAATCGAATGAAGCCAAAAATAGAAAATTTTAGTAGAAAATTTATAAATTTTCAAAGAAAAATGTAGTTTTTTGAATTTTGGAAATGCCGTAGCAAGTCCAAATAAGGTCCGATGAGACCGAGAAGCGGCTCAATCGACGCGGGGGCGACGGAATCTACGAGAAAAAATAAATTTGGAACAACCAGTGTCCTTGGAAAATTTGGAAAATTCAAAAATGCAAATTTTTTATAGTTTTT
Source organism: Euzophera pinguis (assembly GCA_947363495.1). NCBI lineage: Eukaryota > Metazoa > Arthropoda > Insecta > Lepidoptera > Pyralidae > Euzophera > Euzophera pinguis. Next base: position 583 of record CANASO010000015.1, read on the forward strand.
TGGAAAATTTAGTATGGGGCGCGCACGAAAATCAAATCCGTATGCGCACCGTTTAAATAGCGCCGAATTATCGAATCCAACGATATATCACACATATACTTTTGAGGAATTTTTTGAAAATTTTAATACCAATGTATGGAGAAAAGCACTTACCAAGTAACCTCGGTAATGCTAGTTTTGGACAAATCCTAGAAATTTTTCAAAAGTATACGTCCGATCTTCGAAAACGGGGTGTCGCTGGACTCGTCTCGGCGAGACGGATCGAATGAAGCCAAAAATAGAAAATTTTTAGTAGAAAATTTATAAATTTTCAAAGAAAATGTAGTTTTTTGAATTTTGGAAATGCCGTAGCAAGTCCAAATAAGGTCCGATGAGACCGAGAAGCGGCTCAATCGACGCGGGGCGACGGAATCTACGAGAAAAAATAAAATTTTGGAAACAACCAGTGTCCTTGGAAAATTTGGAAAATTCAAAAATGCAATTTTTTATAGTTTTTTTGGAAAATTTAGTATGGGGCGCGCACGAAATCAAATCCGTATGCGCACCGTTTAAATAGCGCCGAATTATCGAATCCAACGATATATCACACATATACTTTTGAGGAAATTTTTTGAAAATTTTAATACCAATGTATGGAGAAAAGCACTTACCAAGTAACCTCGGTATGCTAGTTTTGGACAAATCCTAGAATTTTTCAAAAAGTATACGTCCGATCTTCGAAAACGGGGGTGTCGCTGGACTCGTCTCGGCGAGACGGATCGAATGAAGCCAGAAAATAGAAAATTTTTAGTAGAAAATTTATAAATTTTCAAAGAAAATGTAGTTTTTTGAATTTTGGAAATGCCGTAGCAAGTCCAAATAAGGTCCGATGAGACCGAGAAGCGGCTCAATCGACGCGGGGCGACGGAATCTACGAGAAAAAATAAAATTTGGAACAACCAGTGTCCTTGGAAAATTTGGAAAATTCAAAAATGCAATTTTTTATAGTTTTTTGGAAAATTTAGTATGGGGCGCGCACGAAAATCAAATCCGTATGCGCACCGTTTAAATAGCGCCGAATTATCGAATCCAACGATATATCACACATATACTTTTGAGGAAATTTTTTGAAAATTTTAATACCAATGTATGGAGAAAAGCACTTACCAAGTAACCTCGGTATGCTAGTTTTGGACAAATCCTAGAATTTTTCAAAAAGTATACGTCCGATCTTCGAAAACGGGGTGTCGCTGGGACTCGTCTCGGCGAGACGGATCGAATGAAGCCAAAAATAGAAAATTTTTAGTAGAAAATTTATAAAATTTTCAAAGAAAATGTAGTTTTTTGAATTTTGGAAATGCCGTAGCAAGTCCAAATAAGGTCCGATGAGACCGAGAAGCGGCTCAATCGACGCGGGGCGACGGAATCTACGAGAAAAAATAAAATTTGGAACAACCAGTGTCCTTGGAAAATTTGGAAAATTCAAAAATGCAATTTTTTTATAGTTTTTTGGAAAATTTAGTATGGGGCGCGCACGAAAATCAAATCCGTATGCGCACCGTTTAAATAGCGCCGAATTATCGAATCCAACGATATATCACACATATACTTTTGAGGAAATTTTTTGAAAATTTTAAAACCAATGTATGGAGAAAAGCACTTACCAAGTAACCTCGGTATGCTAGTTTTGGACAAATCCTAGAATTTTTCAAAAAGTATACGTCCGATCTTCGAAAACGGGGTGTCGCTGGACTCGTCTCGGCGAGACGGATCGAATGAAGCCAAAAATAGAAAATTTTTAGTAGAAAATTTATAAATTTTCAAAGAAAATGTAGTTTTTTGAATTTTGGAAATGCCGTAGCAAGTCCAAATAAGGTCCGATGAGACCGAGAAGCGGCTCAATCGACGCGGGGCGACGGAATCTACGAGAAAAAATAAAATTTGGAACAACCAGTGTCCTTGGAAAATTTGGAAAATTCAAAAATGCAATTTTTTATAGTTTTTTGGAAAATTTAGTATGGGGCGCGCACGAAAATCAAATCCGTATGCGCACCGTTTAAATAGCGCCGAATTATCGAATCCAACGATATATCACACATATACTTTTGAGGAAAATTTTTTGAAAATTTTAATACCAATGTATGGAGAAAAGCACTTACCAGTAACCTCGGTATGCTAGTTTTGGACAAATCCTAGAATTTTTCAAAAAGTATACGTCCGATCTTCGAAAACGGGGTGTCGCTGGACTCGTCTCGGCGAGACGGATCGAATGAAGCCAAAAATAGAAAATTTTTAGTAGAAAATTTATAAATTTTCAAAGAAAATGTAGTTTTTTGAATTTTGGAAATGCCGTAGCAAGTCCAAATAAGGTCCGATGAGACCGAGAAGCGGCTCAATCGACGCGGGGCGACGGAATCTACGAGAAAAAATAAAATTTGGAACAACCAGTGTCCTTGGAAAATTTGGAAAATTCAAAAATGCAATTTTTTATAGTTTTTTGGAAAATTTAGTATGGGGCGCGCACGAAAATCAAATCCGTATGCGCACCGTTTAAATAGCGCCGAATTAACGAATCCAACGATATATCACACATATACTTTTGAGGAAATTTTTTGAATATTTTAATACCAATGTATGGAGAAAAGCACTTACCAAGTAACCTCGGTATGCTAGTTTTGGACAAATCCTAGAATTTTTCAAAAAGTATACGTCCGATCTTCGAAAACGGGGTGTCGCTGGACTCGTCTCGGCGAGACGGATCGAATGAAGCCAAAAATAGAAAATTTTTAGTAGAAAATTTATAAATTTTCAAAGAAAATGTAGTTTTTTGAATTTTGGAAATGCCGTAGCAAGTCCAAATAAGGTCCGATGAGACCGGAGAAGCGGCTCCAATCGACGCGGGGCGACGGAATCTACGAGAAAAAATAAATTTGGAACAACCAGTGTCCTTGGAAAATTTGGAAAATTCAAAAATGCAATTTTTTATAGTTTTTTGGAAAATTTAGTATGGGGCGCGCACGAAAATCAAATCCGTATGCGCACCGTTTAAATAGCGCCGAATTATCGAATCCAACGATATATCACACATATACTTTTGAGGAAATTTTTTGAAAATTTTAATACCAATGTATGGAGAAAAGCACTTACCAAGTAACCTCGGTATGCTAGTTTTGGACAAATCCTAGAATTTTTCAAAAAGTATACGTCCGATCTTCGAAAACGGGGTGTCGCTGGACTCGTCTCGGCGAGACGGATCGAATGAAGCCAAAAATAGAAAATTTTTAGTAGAAAATATATAAATTTTCAAAGAAAATGTAGTTTTTTGAATTTTGGAAATGCCGTAGCAAGTCCAAATAAGGTCCGATGAGACCGAGAAGCGGCTCAATCGACGCGGGGCGACGGAATCTACGAGAAAAAATAAAATTTGGAACAACCAGTGTCCTTGGAAAATTTGGAAAATTCAAAAATGCAATTTTTTATAGTTTTTTGGAAAATTTAGTATGGGGCGCGCACGAAAATCAAATCCGTATGCGCACCGTTTAAATAGCGCCGAATTATCGAATCCAACGATATATCACACATATACTATTTGAGGAAATTTTTTGAAAATTTTAATACCAATGTATGGAGAAAAGCACTTACCAAGTAACCTCGGTATGCTAGTTTTGGACAAATCCTAGAATTTTTCAAAAAGTATACGTCCGATCTTCGAAAACGGGGTGTCGCTGGACTCGTCTCGGCGAGACGGATCGAATGAAGCCAAAAATAGAAAAATTTTTAGTAGAAAATTTATAAATTTTCAAAGAAAATGTAGTTTTTTTGAATTTTTGGAAATGCCGTAGCAAGTCCAAATAAGGTCCGATGATGACCGAGAAGCGGCTCAATCGACGCGGGGCGACGGAATCTACGAGAAAAAATAAAATTTGGAACAACCAGTGTCCTTGGAAAATTTGGAAAATTCAAAAATGCAATTTTTTATAGTTTTTTGGAAAATTTAGTATGGGGCGCGCACGAAAATCAAATCCGTATGCGCACCGTTTAAATAGCGCCGAATTATCGAATCCAACGATATATCACACATATACTTTTGAGGAAATTTTTTGAAAATTTTAATACCAATGTATGGAGAAAAGCACTTACCAAGTAACCTCGGTATGCTAGTTTTGGACAAATCCTAGAATTTTTCAAAAAGTATACGTCCGATCTTCGAAAACGGGGTGTCGCTGGACTCGTCTCGGCGAGACGGATCGAATGAAGCCAAAAATAGAAAATTTTTAGTAGAAAATTTATAAATTTTCAAAGAAAATGTAGTTTTTTGAATTTTGGAAATGCCGTAGCAAGTCCAAATAAGGTCCGATGAGACCGAGAAGCGGCTCAATCGACGCGGGGCGACGGAATCTACGAGAAAAAATAAAATTTGGAACAACCAGTGTCCTTGGAAAATTTGGAAAATTCAAAAATGCAATTTTTTATAGTTTTTTGGAAAATTTAGTATGGGGCGCGCACGAAAATCAAATCCGTATGCGCACCGTTTAAATAGCGCCGAATTATCGAATCCAACGATATATCACACATATACTTTTGAGGAAATTTTTTTGAAAATTTTAATACCAATGTATGGAGAAAAGCACTTACCAAGTAACCTCGGTATGCTAGTTTTGGACAAATCCTAGAATTTTTCAAAAAGTATACGTCCGATCTTCGAAAACGGGGTGTCGCTGGACTCGTCTCGGCGAGACGGATCGAATGAAGCCAAAAATAGAAAATTTTTAGTAGAAAATTTATAAATTTTCAAAGAAAATGTAGTTTTTTGAATTTTGGAAATGCCGTAGCAAGTCCAAATAAGGTCCGATGAGACCGAGAAGCGGCTCAATCGACGCGGGGCGACGGAATCTACGAGAAAAAATAAAATTTGGAACAACCAGTGTCCTTGGAAAATTTGGAAAATTCAAAAATGCAATTTTTTATAGTTTTTTGGAAAATTTAGTATGGGGCGCGCACGAAAATCAAATCCGTATGCGCCACCGTTTAAATAGCGCCGAATTATCGAATCCAACGATATATCACACATATACTTTTGAGGAAATTTTTTGAAAATTTTAATACCAATGTATGGAGAAAAGCACTTACCAAGTAACCTCGGTAATGCTAGTTTTGGACAAATCCTAGAATTTTTCAAAAAGTATACGTCCGATCTTCGAAAACGGGGTGTCGCTGGACTCGTCTCGGCGAGACGGATCGAATGAAGCCAAAAATAGAAAATTTTTAGTAGAAAATTTATAAATTTTCAAGAAAATGTAGTTTTTTGAATTTTGGAAATGCCGTAGCAAGTCCAAATAAGGTCCGATGAGACCGAGAAGCGGCTCAATCGACGCGGGGCGACGGAATCTACGAGAAAAAATAAAATTTGGAACAAACCAGTGTCCTTGGAAAATTTGGAAAATTCAAAAATGCAATTTTTTATAGTTTTTTGGAAAATTTAGTATGGGGCGCGCACGAAAATCAAATCCGTATGCGCACCGTTTAAATAGCGCCGAATTATCGAATCCAACGATATATCACACATATACTTTTGAGGAAATTTTTTGAAAATTTTAATACCAATGTATGGAGAAAAGCACTTACCAAGTAACCTCGGTATGCTAGTTTTGGACAAATCCTAGAATTTTTCAAAAAGTATACGTCCGATCTTCGAAAACGGGGTGTCGCTGGACTCGTCTCGGCGAGACGGATCGAATGAAGCCAAAAATAGAAAATTTTTAGTAGAAAATTTATAAATTTTCAAAGAAAATGTAGTTTTTTTGAATTTTGGAAATGCCGTAGCAAGTCCAAATAAGGTCCGATGAGACCGAGAAGCGGCTCAATCGACGCGGGGCGACGGAATCTACGAGAAAAAATAAAATTTGGAACAACCAGTGTCCTTGGAAAATTTGGAAAATTCAAAAATGCAATTTTTTATAGTTTTTTGGAAAATTTAGTATGGGGCGCGCACGAAAATCAAATCCGTATGCGCACCGTTTAAATAGCGCCGAATTATCGAATCCAACGATATATCACACATATACTTTTGAGGAAATTTTTTGAAAATTTTAATACCAATGTATGGAGAAAAGCACTTACCAAGTAACCTCGGTATGCTAGTTTTGGACAAATCCTAGAATTTTTCAAAAAGTATACGTCCGATCTTCGAAAACGGGGTGTCGCTGGACTCGTCTCGGCGAGACGGATCGAATGAAGCCAAAAATAGAAAATTTTTAGTAGAAAATTTATAAATTTTCAAAGAAAATGTAGTTTTTTGAATTTTGGAAATGCCGTAGCAAGTCCAAATAAGGTCCGATGAGACCGAGAAGCGGCTCAATCGACGCGGGGCGACGGAATCTACGAGAAAAAATAAAATTTGGAACAACCAGTGTCCTTGGAAAATTTGGAAAATTCAAAAATGCAATTTTTTATAGTTTTTTGGAAAATTTAGTATGGGGCGCGCACGAAAATCAAATCCGTATGCGCACCGTTTAAATAGCGCCGAATTATCGAATCCAACGATATATCACACATATACTTTTGAGGAAATTTTTTGAAAATTTTAATACCAATGTATGGAGAAAAGCACTTACCAAGTAACCTCGGTATGCTAGTTTTGGACAAATCCTAGAATTTTTCAAAAAGTATACGTCCGATCTTCGAAAACGGGGTGTCGCTGGACTCGTCTCGGCGAGACGGATCGAATGAAGCCAAAAATAGAAAATTTTTAGTAGAAAATTTATAAATTTTCAAAGAAAATGTAGTTTTTTGAATTTTGGAAATGCCGTAGCAAGTCCAAATAAGGTCCGATGAGGACCGAGAAGCGGCTCAATCGACGCGGGGCGACGGAATCTACGAGAAAAAATAAAATTTGGAACAACCAGTGTCCTTGGAAAATTTGGAAAATTCAAAAATGCAATTTTTTATAGTTTTTTGGAAAATTTAGTATGGGGCGCGCCACGAAAATCAAATCCGTATGCGCACCGTTTAAATAGCGCCGAATTATCGAATCCAACGATATATCACACATATACTTTTGAGGAAATTTTTTTGAAAATTTTAATACCAATGTATGGAGAAAAGCACTTACCAAGTAACCTCGGTATGCTAGTTTTGGACAAATCCTAGAATTTTTCAAAAAGTATACGTCCGATCTTCGAAAACGGGGTGTCGCTGGACTCGTCTCGGCGAGACGGATCGAATGAAGCCAAAAATAGAAAATTTTTAGTAGAAAATTTATAAATTTTCAAAGAAAATGTAGTTTTTTGAATTTTGGAAATGCCGTAGCAAGTCCAAATAAGGTCCGATGAGACCGAGAAGCGGCTCAATCGACGCGGGGCGACGGAATCTACGAGAAAAAATAAAATTTGGAACAACCAGTGTCCTTGGAAAATTTGGAAAATTCAAAAATGCAATTTTTTATAGTTTTTTGGAAAATTTAGTATGGGGCGCGCACGAAAATCAAATCCGTATGCGCACCGTTTAAATAGCGCCGAATTATCGAATCCAACGATATATCACACATATACTTTTGAGGAAATTTTTTGAAAATTTTAATACCAATGTATGGAGAAAAGCACTTACCAAGTAACCTCGGTATGCTAGTTTTGGACAAATCCTAGAATTTTTCAAAAAGTATACGTCCGATCTTCGAAAACGGGGTGTCGCTGGACTCGTCTCGGCGAGACGGATCGAATGAAGCCAAAAATAGAAAATTTTTAGTAGAAAATTTATAAATTTTCAAAGAAAATGTAGTTTTTTGAATTTTGGAAATGCCGTAGCAAGTCCAAATAAGGTCCGATGAGACCGAGAAGCGGCTCAATCGACGCGGGGCGACGGAATCTACGAGAAAAAATAAAATTTGGAACAACCAGTGTCCTTGGAAAATTTGGAAAATTCAAAAATGCAATTTTTTATAGTTTTTTGGAAAATTTAGTATGGGGCGCGCACGAAAATCAAATCCGTATGCGCACCGTTTAAATAGCGCCGAATTATCGAATCCAACGATATATCACACATATACTTTTGAGGAAATTTTTTGAAAATTTTAATACCAATGTATGGAGAAAAGCACTTACCAAGTAACCTCGGTATGCTAGTTTTGGACAAATCCTAGAATTTTTCAAAAAGTATACGTCCGATCTTCGAAAACGGGGTGTCGCTGGACTCGTCTCGGCGAGACGGATCGAATGAAGCCAAAAATAGAAAATTTTTAGTAGAAAATTTATAAATTTTCAAAGAAAATGTAGTTTTTTGAATTTTGGAAATGCCGTAGCAAGTCCAAATAAGGTCCGATGAGACCGAGAAGCGGCTCAATCGACGCGGGGCGACGGAATCTACGAGAAAAAATAAAATTTGGAACAACCAGTGTCCTTGGAAAATTTGGAAAATTCAAAAATGCAATTTTTTATAGTTTTTTGGAAAATTTAGTATGGGGCGCGCACGAAAATCAAATCCGTATGCGCACCGTTTAAATAGCGCCGAATTATCGAATCCAACGATATATCACACATATACTTTTGAGGAAATTTTTTGAAAATTTTAATACCAATGTATGGAGAAAAGCACTTACCAAGTAACCTCGGTATGCTAGTTTTGGACAAATCCTAGAATTTTTCAAAAAGTATACGTCCGATCTTCGAAAACGGGGTGTCGCTGGACTCGTCTCGGCGAGACGGATCGAATGAAGCCAAAAATAGAAAATTTTTAGTAGAAAATTTATAAATTTTCAAAGAAAATGTAGTTTTTTGAATTTTGGAAATGCCGTAGCAAGTCCAAATAAGGTCCGATGAGACCGAGAAGCGGCTCAATCGACGCGGGGCGACGGAATCTACGAGAAAAAATAAAATTTGGAACAACCAGTGTCCTTGGAAAATTTGGAAAATTCAAAAATGCAATTTTTTATAGTTTTTTGGAAAATTTAGTATGGGGCGCGCACGAAAATCAAATCCGTATGCGCACCGTTTAAATAGCGCCGAATTATCGAATCCAACGATATATCACACATATACTTTTGAGGAAATTTTTTGAAAATTTTAATACCAATGTATGGAGAAAAGCACTTACCAAGTAACCTCGGTATGCTAGTTTTGGACAAATCCTAGAATTTTTCAAAAAGTATACGTCCGATCTTCGAAAACGGGGTGTCGCTGGACTCGTCTCGGCGAGACGGATCGAATGAAGCCAAAAATAGAAAATTTTTAGTAGAAAATTTATAAATTTTCAAAGAAAATGTAGTTTTTTGAATTTTGGAAATGCCGTAGCAAGTCCAAATAAGGTCCGATGAGACCGAGAAGCGGCTCAATCGACGCGGGGCGACGGAATCTACGAGAAAAAATAAAATTTGGAACAACCAGTGTCCTTGGAAAATTTGGAAAATTCAAAAATGCAATTTTTTATAGTTTTTTGGAAAATTTAGTATGGGGCGCGCACGAAAATCAAATCCGTATGCGCACCGTTTAAATAGCGCCGAATTATCGAATCCAACGATATATCACACATATACTTTTGAGGAAATTTTTTGAAAATTTTAATACCAATGTATGGAGAAAAGCACTTACCAAGTAACCTCGGTATGCTAGTTTTGGACAAATCCTAGAATTTTTCAAAAAGTATACGTCCGATCTTCGAAAACGGGGTGTCGCTGGACTCGTCTCGGCGAGACGGATCGAATGAAGCCAAAAATAGAAAATTTTTAGTAGAAAATTTATAAATTTTCAAAGAAAATGTAGTTTTTTGAATTTTGGAAATGCCGTAGCAAGTCCAAATAAGGTCCGATGAGACCGAGAAGCGGCTCAATCGACGCGGGGCGACGGAATCTACGAGAAAAAATAAAATTTGGAACAACCAGTGTCCTTGGAAAATTTGGAAAATTCAAAAATGCAATTTTTTATAGTTTTTTGGAAAATTTAGTATGGGGCGCGCACGAAAATCAAATCCGTATGCGCACCGTTTAAATAGCGCCGAATTATCGAATCCAACGATATATCACACATATACTTTTGAGGAAATTTTTTGAAAATTTTAATACCAATGTATGGAGAAAAGCACTTACCAAGTAACCTCGGTATGCTAGTTTTGGACAAATCCTAGAATTTTTCAAAAAGTATACGTCCGATCTTCGAAAACGGGGTGTCGCTGGACTCGTCTCGGCGAGACGGATCGAATGAAGCCAAAAATAGAAAATTTTTAGTAGAAAATTTATAAATTTTCAAAGAAAATGTAGTTTTTTGAATTTTGGAAATGCCGTAGCAAGTCCAAATAAGGTCCGATGAGACCGAGAAGCGGCTCAATCGACGCGGGGCGACGGAATCTACGAGAAAAAATAAAATTTGGAACAACCAGTGTCCTTGGAAAATTTGGAAAATTCAAAAATGCAATTTTTTATAGTTTTTTGGAAAATTTAGTATGGGGCGCGCACGAAAATCAAATCCGTATGCGCACCGTTTAAATAGCGCCGAATTATCGAATCCAACGATATATCACACATATACTTTTGAGGAAATTTTTTGAAAATTTTAATACCAATGTATGGAGAAAAGCACTTACCAAGTAACCTCGGTATGCTAGTTTTGGACAAATCCTAGAATTTTTCAAAAAGTATACGTCCGATCTTCGAAAACGGGGTGTCGCTGGACTCGTCTCGGCGAGACGGATCGAATGAAGCCAAAAATAGAAAATTTTTAGTAGAAAATTTATAAATTTTCAAAGAAAATGTAGTTTTTTGAATTTTGGAAATGCCGTAGCAAGTCCAAATAAGGTCCGATGAGACCGAGAAGCGGCTCAATCGACGCGGGGCGACGGAATCTACGAGAAAAAATAAAATTTGGAACAACCAGTGTCCTTGGAAAATTTGGAAAATTCAAAAATGCAATTTTTTATAGTTTTTTGGAAAATTTAGTATGGGGCGCGCACGAAAATCAAATCCGTATGCGCACCGTTTAAATAGCGCCGAATTATCGAATCCAACGATATATCACACATATACTTTTGAGGAAATTTTTTGAAAATTTTAATACCAATGTATGGAGAAAAGCACTTACCAAGTAACCTCGGTATGCTAGTTTTGGACAAATCCTAGAATTTTTCAAAAAGTATACGTCCGATCTTCGAAAACGGGGTGTCGCTGGACTCGTCTCGGCGAGACGGATCGAATGAAGCCAAAAATAGAAAATTTTTAGTAGAAAATTTATAAATTTTCAAAGAAAATGTAGTTTTTTGAATTTTGGAAATGCCGTAGCAAGTCCAAATAAGGTCCGATGAGACCGAGAAGCGGCTCAATCGACGCGGGGCGACGGAATCTACGAGAAAAAATAAAATTTGGAACAACCAGTGTCCTTGGAAAATTTGGAAAATTCAAAAATGCAATTTTTTATAGTTTTTTGGAAAATTTAGTATGGGGCGCGCACGAAAATCAAATCCGTATGCGCACCGTTTAAATAGCGCCGAATTATCGAATCCAACGATATATCACACATATACTTTTGAGGAAATTTTTTGAAAATTTTAATACCAATGTATGGAGAAAAGCACTTACCAAGTAACCTCGGTATGCTAGTTTTGGACAAATCCTAGAATTTTTCAAAAAGTATACGTCCGATCTTCGAAAACGGGGTGTCGCTGGACTCGTCTCGGCGAGACGGATCGAATGAAGCCAAAAATAGAAAATTTTTAGTAGAAAATTTATAAATTTTCAAAGAAAATGTAGTTTTTTGAATTTTGGAAATGCCGTAGCAAGTCCAAATAAGGTCCGATGAGACCGAGAAGCGGCTCAATCGACGCGGGGCGACGGAATCTACGAGAAAAAATAAAATTTGGAACAACCAGTGTCCTTGGAAAATTTGGAAAATTCAAAAATGCAATTTTTTATAGTTTTTTGGAAAATTTAGTATGGGGCGCGCACGAAAATCAAATCCGTATGCGCACCGTTTAAATAGCGCCGAATTATCGAATCCAACGATATATCACACATATACTTTTGAGGAAATTTTTTGAAAATTTTAATACCAATGTATGGAGAAAAGCACTTACCAAGTAACCTCGGTATGCTAGTTTTGGACAAATCCTAGAATTTTTCAAAAAGTATACGTCCGATCTTCGAAAACGGGGTGTCGCTGGACTCGTCTCGGCGAGACGGATCGAATGAAGCCAAAAATAGAAAATTTTTAGTAGAAAATTTATAAATTTTCAAAGAAAATGTAGTTTTTTGAATTTTGGAAATGCCGTAGCAAGTCCAAATAAGGTCCGATGAGACCGAGAAGCGGCTCAATCGACGCGGGGCGACGGAATCTACGAGAAAAAATAAAATTTGGAACAACCAGTGTCCTTGGAAAATTTGGAAAATTCAAAAATGCAATTTTTTATAGTTTTTTGGAAAATTTAGTATGGGGCGCGCACGAAAATCAAATCCGTATGCGCACCGTTTAAATAGCGCCGAATTATCGAATCCAACGATATATCACACATATACTTTTGAGGAAATTTTTTGAAAATTTTAATACCAATGTATGGAGAAAAGCACTTACCAAGTAACCTCGGTATGCTAGTTTTGGACAAATCCTAGAATTTTTCAAAAAGTATACGTCCGATCTTCGAAAACGGGGTGTCGCTGGACTCGTCTCGGCGAGACGGATCGAATGAAGCCAAAAATAGAAAATTTTTAGTAGAAAATTTATAAATTTTCAAAGAAAATGTAGTTTTTTGAATTTTGGAAATGCCGTAGCAAGTCCAAATAAGGTCCGATGAGACCGAGAAGCGGCTCAATCGACGCGGGGCGACGGAATCTACGAGAAAAAATAAAATTTGGAACAACCAGTGTCCTTGGAAAATTTGGAAAATTCAAAAATGCAATTTTTTATAGTTTTTTGGAAAATTTAGTATGGGGCGCGCACGAAAATCAAATCCGTATGCGCACCGTTTAAATAGCGCCGAATTATCGAATCCAACGATATATCACACATATACTTTTGAGGAAATTTTTTGAAAATTTTAATACCAATGTATGGAGAAAAGCACTTACCAAGTAACCTCGGTATGCTAGTTTTGGACAAATCCTAGAATTTTTCAAAAAGTATACGTCCGATCTTCGAAAACGGGGTGTCGCTGGACTCGTCTCGGCGAGACGGATCGAATGAAGCCAAAAATAGAAAATTTTTAGTAGAAAATTTATAAATTTTCAAAGAAAATGTAGTTTTTTGAATTTTGGAAATGCCGTAGCAAGTCCAAATAAGGTCCGATGAGACCGAGAAGCGGCTCAATCGACGCGGGGCGACGGAATCTACGAGAAAAAATAAAATTTGGAACAACCAGTGTCCTTGGAAAATTTGGAAAATTCAAAAATGCAATTTTTTATAGTTTTTTGGAAAATTTAGTATGGGGCGCGCACGAAAATCAAATCCGTATGCGCACCGTTTAAATAGCGCCGAATTATCGAATCCAACGATATATCACACATATACTTTTGAGGAAATTTTTTGAAAATTTTAATACCAATGTATGGAGAAAAGCACTTACCAAGTAACCTCGGTATGCTAGTTTTGGACAAATCCTAGAATTTTTCAAAAAGTATACGTCCGATCTTCGAAAACGGGGTGTCGCTGGACTCGTCTCGGCGAGACGGATCGAATGAAGCCAAAAATAGAAAATTTTTAGTAGAAAATTTATAAATTTTCAAAGAAAATGTAGTTTTTTGAATTTTGGAAATGCCGTAGCAAGTCCAAATAAGGTCCGATGAGACCGAGAAGCGGCTCAATCGACGCGGGGCGACGGAATCTACGAGAAAAAATAAAATTTGGAACAACCAGTGTCCTTGGAAAATTTGGAAAATTCAAAAATGCAATTTTTTATAGTTTTTTGGAAAATTTAGTATGGGGCGCGCACGAAAATCAAATCCGTATGCGCACCGTTTAAATAGCGCCGAATTATCGAATCCAACGATATATCACACATATACTTTTGAGGAAATTTTTTGAAAATTTTAATACCAATGTATGGAGAAAAGCACTTACCAAGTAACCTCGGTATGCTAGTTTTGGACAAATCCTAGAATTTTTCAAAAAGTATACGTCCGATCTTCGAAAACGGGGTGTCGCTGGACTCGTCTCGGCGAGACGGATCGAATGAAGCCAAAAATAGAAAATTTTTAGTAGAAAATTTATAAATTTTCAAAGAAAATGTAGTTTTTTGAATTTTGGAAATGCCGTAGCAAGTCCAAATAAGGTCCGATGAGACCGAGAAGCGGCTCAATCGACGCGGGGCGACGGAATCTACGAGAAAAAATAAAATTTGGAACAACCAGTGTCCTTGGAAAATTTGGAAAATTCAAAAATGCAATTTTTTATAGTTTTTTGGAAAATTTAGTATGGGGCGCGCACGAAAATCAAATCCGTATGCGCACCGTTTAAATAGCGCCGAATTATCGAATCCAACGATATATCACACATATACTTTTGAGGAAATTTTTTGAAAATTTTAATACCAATGTATGGAGAAAAGCACTTACCAAGTAACCTCGGTATGCTAGTTTTGGACAAATCCTAGAATTTTTCAAAAAGTATACGTCCGATCTTCGAAAACGGGGTGTCGCTGGACTCGTCTCGGCGAGACGGATCGAATGAAGCCAAAAATAGAAAATTTTTAGTAGAAAATTTATAAATTTTCAAAGAAAATGTAGTTTTTTGAATTTTGGAAATGCCGTAGCAAGTCCAAATAAGGTCCGATGAGACCGAGAAGCGGCTCAATCGACGCGGGGCGACGGAATCTACGAGAAAAAATAAAATTTGGAACAACCAGTGTCCTTGGAAAATTTGGAAAATTCAAAAATGCAATTTTTTATAGTTTTTTGGAAAATTTAGTATGGGGCGCGCACGAAAATCAAATCCGTATGCGCACCGTTTAAATAGCGCCGAATTATCGAATCCAACGATATATCACACATATACTTTTGAGGAAATTTTTTGAAAATTTTAATGGGTTAGGTTAGGTTAGGTTAGGTTAGGTTAGGTTAGGTTAGGTTAGGTTAGGTTAGGTTAGGTTAGGTTAGGTTTTTTTTTTTTTTTTTTTTAATGATTTCTCCCAACTAGTAAAACCGTAGTTAGGAGGAGTTTATTCACCAAAGCCTCGAATCATTGTTCAGAGCCCTTGTTTACACAAAAGTTTCTTACATAAAGTGTGTTCAATTTTACATGCAAGTTTTATATCAAGTATACGATACAATGCTTAATTTTTAACATTTGTTTACATTTTATAGTGTTTTTCAATTTAATTTATACATATTTCTTATCTTTATATTTTAATGTCATGTTAAGATTAGCTCCCTTTGTTTACACAATACTATTTGTTTATCTTCTTTTGCATACATTATATTTGTGTTTAATTTGTATTCATATAAATAACTTTACTGCTACATTTGTCAATTATCATTTGTTTCAAAATTTGTTTTTACATTTTTAATCTTAACAATCCCATATATACTCGTACTTGTCTATTGCTACATTCCCTTTGTTTACATATTTAGCTTACTCAAGTCTGCATTTATCAAGAATTTTTGCACAATTTTAACCTTGTCAACACTTAATTACATTTCATTACCTTCCTCTAGTTGCTATGTTTACTTGTTTACGTATTTATGTTGCTCAATTACATACTTAAGTCTAAATTACAATTTGCATTATAGCATATTAGTCATTATGTATCTATTTATGTTAATCTCAATTTATACACTTTATTGCTCTGGCAAATAACTCATATAGGATATTTATATTTACTAATAATGGTGTGTATAATTATCCTTTATTTCTTATCAAATCAATATAATTGTGATCGTCATTTGACGTACTATATTATCGGCTGATTTTATTCTACCCTACCAATAATGGTATGTTTCTAGTCAAGTATTTCAACAAGTCAAATTCAATGATATTAATGTTAATTAATTTGTACGCTTTTTTCAATTTAGTCATAATTTTAATATTTTATTGTCCTAAAAACAACGCTTCTGAAATATTTATATTTACTAATAATAGTGCGCATAATTGCACATTATTTCTTGTTCTCAATTTTTTAAAGCAATATAATTGTGATCGTCATTTGACTCACAATATTATTATTGTTGATTTGATTTTTATTTTACTTTACCGATAATGATATATTTCTGCTCATGTTTTTTAGCACGTCAATTCTAATATAATAATAAGTAATATTTTAACCTCTATTCGCTCTATCTTAAAGATTTAAATGTGTAAATTTATAATATTATTTAAATTAGTAATCAATTACTCACGTTTATCCCCGTATTTTGAATCACTTACACTTAACACTTATCACACTATTTAAACTTATTGTCACTAGATCACAGTCATTTTATCACAGATTTGCACCGTTTTATCACAGTTTTAAGGTCTTGATGTTTTATGCCACTGATTGTTTGCGTATTGACAACAGTGATATCACATAATCAATAATATCATGTTTTCAGCACCTTCCTACTACAAGTTCATCGAGTTTGTTTGTTATTTGCGACTCCTTTTATTGCATGCACAATGTACACATCACGCACTACAATTAACAGTTTTTATAGCACTACGAACTCCAAACTCGTGTAATAGGTTATTTCGGCTATGTATCTAAGGTCCTACTGTTATCTCGGTTCTGCATT
Source organism: Euzophera pinguis (assembly GCA_947363495.1). Classification (NCBI taxonomy): domain Eukaryota; kingdom Metazoa; phylum Arthropoda; class Insecta; order Lepidoptera; family Pyralidae; genus Euzophera; species Euzophera pinguis. The sequence continues at coordinate 17,237 of CANASO010000015.1, forward strand.
TCTTCGATCTAGTTGTGTCTTCTGCATAAGTAGGCTCAGGAATATGCTACTCCAGCCCTGGCAATAGCGTCCCATCTGCGTCTTATCTCACACACATCGCTGAAAGCGTTGTGGTTCGATTGAGCCAAATTTTCAGAGACGCAGTTGCAACAGGTAGGTGATGCCCCGGCCTGCCACTTTGGACACTCTGATTTTCTATGATCGCCGCCACAGTGGCAGCATTTTTCAATCCTTTGTTTACAAAAACGTCTGCCGTGTCCATATTTTAGGCAGAGGGAACACTGTACCAGTGGCGAATAGTCCTCCACGTACACCCGCTGAAGGTCAATGTGTGCCGAACCTTCTTCAGTCAGTCGTTTCCAAATGGCAGGGGATACCGTCAACACTACGTGCTCCTGCATTAGATTTCTAGTCTTTTTTCTAAAGCGTATCGCCATTCTGACTTCCTCGTTGTTGATGCCCTCAAAAATGTTTTTATTTTGGTTTTTTAATGCTATGAGTACATCCTCATCGTTATTTTTCTTAAATACATTTTTGAGGATGACCAGAGGGTCCTTATTCTGGACTTCTTCAGTCAGAAGGCGATCCGACCTCTCCAACCGTTCCTTTAGTCTTTTTCTTTCTTCCTTTGTTCTGCATCCGATAATGATTTTTCTGTCCCTTCCTTTTCTGACTCTCTCGACCTTTACCCACCCGTCCTTCGCGTTTACTAGTTCACTAACGTGCTCTAGTACCTTTTCTGCTGTGTCGTATTCGTCCTTAGAGCTCACTACCACCGAATGCAACGTCGCATGTTCCATTGTCACGCCGTTAATTTTTGCAGTGTTATTTTTGCTGTTTAGTGTGGTTAGGTTAGGTTAGGTTAGGTTAGGTTAGGTTAGGTTAGGTTAGGTTAGGTTAGGTTAGGTTAGGTTAGGTTAGGTTAGGTTAGGTTAGGTTAGGTTAGGTTAGGTTAGGTTAGGTTAGGTTAGGTTAGGTTAGGTTAGGTTAGGTTAGGTTAGGTTAGGTTAGGTTAGGTTAGGTTAGGTTAGGTTAGGTTAGGTTAGGTTAGGTTAGGTTAGGTTAGGTTAGGTTGGGGTGCAGGGCAGAGAACCTCCTAGAGTGCCCGGTCCTTTGAAAGCTTTGCATTCTCACTTGATCCCAAGGATCCGGTGAGAGGGCGGGCTGACAAGGGATTCGGGACGGTGCACCCTGGGTGACAGTTAACAACTCCCTGGTAGTCGGGGTCTTGTTGACTGTCGGCCAATTTCTGCCAACTGCCCACTCCACCGCCGTCTATGATGAGACGGCGAATGGATGTGGGTCTGGGGGACGGGCGTGGTCCATTTATGGGTCACGTCCGATTTGGGGAGGGGGCCGAAAGGCCAAAAATGAGGGGGCCGAAAGGCCATGGCTGGAGGGCGTCGTGGTAGAATGCTTACGCGACCCCATGGCGCCCTCAACAGCCGGTGCGGAAACGCCGGAGGGGTTTTAGTGGGTATTCCGGGCTGACTAGCAGCCTGGCGAGTCCCACACTTTGTGCGTAAATGCATTTCCCCTCCGTTAAAAAAAAAAAAAAAAAAAAAAAAAAAAAAAAAAAAAAGGTTAGGTTAGGTTAGGTTTTTTTTTTTTTTTTTTTTTTTAAGGTTTCTCCCCTGTGGTACACCCCACAGTGGGAGGAGTTTATTTACCAATACCGCAACAATTATAATTTGCGCCTGTGTTTTCTAACAATTATTGCACTTATCATTATTCACACCTTATACAATTCTATTCTTGCCAATGTTTCTTATAACTAGTATTACATTCAGTGTTATACACGATTACATGATACATTTAATTTGTACGTGTCTCAAATACAGTTTAAGTTTTACTTAACTTCTATTTTAGCTTTTATACATTAACCTAGTAGTTTTAGCTACTGCCTTATTCAAATTCAACTTTTTTATAGTCTATTTACAATAAACATATTTTAATGATCATTTGATTAAACTTTTAGTGTATAATTCAACATTCATACTTTCTAGCATCATCATTTGACCCTATAAGTACATGAGTTAGTGCAATACATCTAATTTCCTATTACCTTTGTATACATTCAGTTAACTTATTATACATTCCATAATTTTGCCATTTCTATTACTATTTTAATATCATATTTATTTTATTTACTCAAATGTTTATGCCAAATATTTTAATATTTAACTAGTCGTTACTTCAATATTAACTCGCAACACAGGCTTTGTTTCATTGGTAAACAACTCTATTTATTAATCAGTGTTACTTCGAATAACAGTATACCTAATTCGATACAAGAAAATTTTTAAGCATCTATTTACTTAAATTCTGTATTCATATTTATTATTCATTTACAGTTTTAACAATTTTAACCATAATTATTTATATTTAATTTTTATTTACTATTTTAATCCAATATAGATTAATCGTCTTACCTATTTTATAAGTTTTGTTTGTTTCTATCAATTTTTTAACTGACCTCAATTGTAACTTAAGGAGAAATTTTTTGTTAAGATGGCGAAGAACATCTATTATAGCCCTGCGTTGTCAATTTTTAACTTCAATTTCCTTAATTATATTATATTTCGATTTACCCTTTCAATCTATCTATATTTTTGATAAGATTTATCACTATTTGCTTAGCATTTTTGTGTACCATCTGCCACTTATTTTGTTTGCATGTTTTATTTATGTTTACCTGCAATAATTTTATTTATTCTAGTCAGATCTTAGTCACTTTATATTTATATATGCTATAATTTGCTTTTGTTTGTTATTTTATAACATTAAATTATTTACTATTTAAGATACACGATTTTCTAATGGAGTCTAGTGTCTAATTTCAATCAATATATTAAAATAGCCCTACCCACTTCTAATTGTATAATTTTACAGAAAATTTTATTAGAGTGACAAAGAACACTTACGTTTTTATAATATCCCGTCTTTAGGCAGGTTTCTAGCACTTTAACACTCATTTAGACACTTTCTATACACAGTCACTACACTGTTAACTGCTTTTCACTATAACAAGACCTCACACATGATGCACTCTTTTGGAATGTTTAATATGGCGTACCTTTTATGCCGGTGCTTTTTGATGCGGGAGATGATTTATCTTCCGTGCCAAAGTTTCCGAAAGGAATCTCTCCTTTAATGTATTTCAGCTGCTGTACTACTCCGACTCGTAAGTATTGCAATGCAACAAATAGATATTTATTGTTTGCAATAAATTTTTGCGGTGGGTACTTGCTTACTTCTTTTAGGAGTTTTTGTCGCCGACTTCCGTTCCGTGCTTAAGAATAGGCCACGCCGGCTCTTGCCAGGGCGTCCCATCTCTGCCTTATCTTGCAGTTGTTGCTGAAGGCATTATGGTCCACTGCATCTTCTTTGCCTGCAATGCAGTTGCAGCATGATGGTGCTTCTCCGGCGCGCCAAGCAGGACACTTTTCTTTTGTGTGTGTGCCTCCACAGTGGCTGCACTTAGTGACTGTGCTGTTGCAGAATCTCCTGCCATGACCATATCCGAGACAGAGGGAGCACTGCACCAGTGGAGAGTAGTCCTCCACTGGCACCCTCTGGAGGTCAACATGTGCTGTCCCCGTCCCGACCAACCTGTTCCATAGTTTTGGAGATACCGCCATTACTATGTGTTCCTGTGTGTCATTTTTTGTTTTCTTGCGGAATTTTATTGTCATTCTCTGATCTTCGTCACTTAGTCCATAAAATATATTTTCGTTTTGGTTTCTTAATCCTTCCATGATATCGTCATTATTGTTTGTTTTCGAGACGTTTCGCAAAATTATTAACGGGTCTTTGTTCTTGACATCTTCAATTTGTAGATTTTTACCTTTTTTCAGTCTCGCCTTCAATTTAGCCCTTTCTTCCTCTGTTCTGCAGCCTATGATAACTTTTTGGTCCCTTGCTTTTCTTATTCTCTCCACCTTAATCCATCCCGTTTTAGCGTTTAACGTTTCTCTCACTTGTTCCATTACTTGCTCCCCGGTGTCCTGACTGTCGCTCGATGTCACTACTACGGAGTGCAAAGTGGGCTGCTGTGCAAACGCAGGTTTTTGTTTGTTACTTTTGTTACTGCTATCTTTTGCCGCGTTCTCCACAACCTCAGCGTGATGGTCGAGTCTCCTGTTCAGCTCGTCCATCCTCTTGTTGTTTTCTTCTAATTTGCTGCTGTTCTCTTCCAACAGTTGTCGAAGGACTCCGAGGCTTCCTTCGTTCACCTGAGACTCTTCCATTACTCGATGCCGAGACTCCTCCGCAGTTTGTCGTGAGGCATCCAGATCCTCTGGCTGCCACATGTGATCTGGCATGGGGAAGTCAGGGGTCTCGTCCACTATATCGTGGATGATGTCCACGAGAGCCTGAATCTTCTCCAAGGCCTCCTCTTTGATCGTGTTTTTGAGGTTTCTGGCCTCTTGGAGTCGATCAACTATATCCTGGTGTAGGACCTCCGCTTTAGACCTCAATTTGTACAACTGAAGGCTATGATAAATCTTAATATTTGGCCTGCCTATGTCCCTGTCGCAGGAGTGATCCCTGAACGACACGTTCCTGGGAGTCCTGGGCTCTTCAATTTTTCTCGCGGATTGGGCTGGTGAGCGAAACATTATAGGGTCAGTTTGTCAATAATAAAATGCAGTTTTGTAGAAGTTGTAAAATTTGTAAAACGATCAGGACAACACAAAGGACGATGCCGGTCAATATAAAAATAAAATAAAGTAAAAATAAAATTTTCTCGTCACTGTCACTTGGTTAAAAAAGCTGCGTCGGCGCTGGTCTTCAGCAGGGTCGTCGTGCTCGCTGCCTATTCTGACTACGCTGGTGCGTATACAATAGGCACGAGTGAAGTACCACGCGGATAATAGTATCCGCCTGTCTTGATCACTGAAGATCTCGCCGATCTGCTACTCCTTTTTGTTTGCTGAGCTGGTGCTGCGTCCGTAGAAGGTTTTAGGATAATTTATCACCAATATTTCTGAGTTCTTAACAATTTTTTTACAATTTTTAACAATTTTTTAATTTTTATTTGCAGGGAGCTGCTTGGGACGCGTCCGCACTCGATCGCGACTCAAACGAGACTCGGTTAGGTTAGGTTAGGTTAGGTTAGGTTAGGTTAGGTTAGGTTAGGTTAGGTTAGGTTAGGTTAGGTTAGGTTAGGTTAGGTTTTTTTTTTTTTTTTTTTTTTTAATGATTTTACTTATTTTTCCGCCTTATAGGTAAGAGGCGCCCTTGGCTACTGTTTTTGTTTTTGTACATCTTGTTTATAGGTGTGTGTTGTGTTTTATGTATTTTATTATCTAGTTTTTTTGTTGCTGGTATGATGTTATCACACTATTTATCGTTTGGTATAGTATTTTTTATTTTATCTGGTTTTCTTATGTCTTTTAGTTTTACTTTTACTTATTTCTTTTGTGTTTTTATCTGTTATTAATTTTCCAATTAATTGCTTTCATGGTTTATCAGACCTTATTTATTTATACATATTTTATTATACCTATTGTGATTATATACCTTTTATATATATTTTTTTTTTTTTTTTTTTTGTTTATATACATATTTATTTGCGACTGTTTTAACTATTATTTATTATCCTTCTGTTTACTTTCTTTTCAATTGAATCTGGAGTTTTATAATCGCTATTATAAATACTCAGTTTCCCAACTTCTTGTAGACGATAATCGACTACGAGGCACAAGATATTTCTTTCGTGATGTACTCATTGATCAGAATAGATATTGTTTATCTTTCTGATCAATGCTCTTATCCAATACTTGCGCCAACGTACTCGATTATCGTCTCTGCATTGCTATCCTTCTGTCTATATGTCTGTCTGTCAGTCCAGTCAAGTCACAAGTAGGCCACGTTGGCCCTAGCCAAGGCCTCTCGCCTCTGCCTGATTGGGCAGACGGTGCTGAAGGCATTATGAACCAGATCGGTTAATTTTGCCTCTTTGCAGTTTCTACAGGAAGGCGGCACCCCCGCCTCAAGTTCTGCACATTGAGCCCTCATGTGTGGGCCACCGCAGTGGCTGCACACCTCGACCTCCAGTTTACAGAATCGCCGGCCATGCCCGTACCCCAGACAGCGCGAGCACTGTATGAGGGGGGACTGGTCGGCCACTCTCACTCGCTGGAGGTCGATGTGCACAGCCCCTGCGGAGGTTAGTCTCTGCCACAAAATTGGCGAGACCCTGAGGACTCTATGGCACTTGTGCGGGTCTTTAGTCCGCCTCCTGTAGATAACTTCCATCCGAACATCCTGATCTAAACCATCAAATAGATGGCCGTTCTGTGTTTTTAATGCCCTCAGCACCATCTCGTCGGAATTCTCTTCCAGTAGGTTCCAGAAGATGATAAGCGGGTCTTTGTTTTTTAACTCCTCTACCGTCAGTTTACTCTCTTCTTTTAATAATTTCTCTTTGATTTTATCTATCTCTTTTTTTTCCTTGCACCCGATTATCACCTTCTGGTCCTTTGACTTCCTTATCATATCTATTTTACTTCCTTCCTCGGTCGCGTTTATAACTTTTTTAATTTTATTTAGTAATTTTTCTCCAGTGTCTAATTTATCTTTAGAGACGACGACTACCGAGTGCATGGCCGTACCTTTCTTAGGCTCCCCTTTTGGGGGTCCGGCCACGACACTTGCGTATGTCGTCCCCTCCTTTCCCTTATTTTGCTTTACGTTTTCTAATATTTCTTCCATATGTTTTTTATTTTGCATTAATATTTTTCGATTCTCTCTAATTTCTTCTACTATACACCCTTCCACTTTATTATTTATTGTGCTGACCGAGGATTCTTCCCTTCCTGTCTTTTCCTCTACTTCTAAAACCAACTCGAACATGGTTGACAGTATTCTGAGTACATTTTCCTTTATGGAAGTTTTTATGTTACCGGATTGCTCCAATTGGGATTTACCTTCTTGGAGCAACCGGAACGCCTTGGATGTTGCACTTTTATCCCCCGTATCTCTCTCCTCCAAAGAACCATATACAGACGCTGTCACTCCCCGAGGAGACTTCTCCGCCGGTCCAGCAACGTCATTTTCCTGATTTGTGGATTTTTTAACAGTCCTTTGCTTTTTCATCTTTATTATGGTTTTATCTGGCGCGGCAGGTACGTCAGATATCATCTCAGGAGAGTAAACGAGCGTCCGCTTAGGCTTCGGGGTGTGAAACATCTTGATAGGTCGAGTTGTTTGTTTAATTAGATGTGATAATTTGGAAGTCAGTTATTGGAATAAATCACGGTTAAAATGTAAATTTGTAAAAGTTATATATAGTTTTTTTAAAATATTTGTAAAATCAATAGTGTAAATAAATAATGTAATAGTAGTTAGTTAAAAAATTGTAATTATTAATTATTTTTATCACAGTAGTCAATTTATTTAAAATGTATATTTATAGTATAGTATAGTATAGTTTAGGCTATAACTTGCATGTATAGGGTGCAACTTATAGTAAACAATGTTAGTACAATAAAACTTTGTCAGTGCTAAAATTACTTAAGCTAACTACCACGTTTGTGGGCACCTGCCCTGTCTTATGTATACTAAATTATAGCACTTTAGTAGGCGGAGTCAACAACGAATTATGTTATAATTCTAATGTTACTAGTTTTTGTTTCAGATGCACCAGCATACACCGTGAGTACAGCAAGGAAATCAACAATATTCCCTACAAGTCAACAATTGCAATGTCATTAAAACAAGATACTTAAGTAGTTTTTATTCTTGTTAGTCCGCTATAAACAAGTTTTCTATAGCGGGGTCGATTGAAAAAGGTGTGACTCACGCAGTCTACGTGTCAAGATTTAAAATAAACGAGATTTTCAAAAAATGTTATTGACCCCTGTCCGAAAGTTGATATCCCAAATGAAATAAGGGTGGGCGGGGGGGCGAATTTTTCAAAAAGCGTGTGTCCGATTCTCAAAAATGAGGTGTCGTCGGGCTCGTCTCGGCGAGACGGATCTAATAATGCAAATAATAGAAAATTTTTAGTGGAAATTTTTAAAATTTCCTAAGAAAATGTTGTTTTTTGAATTTTGAAAATGACGTAACAAGTCCAAATATAGTCGGATGAGACCGAGAAGCGGCTCAATCGACGCGTGGCGACGGAATCTACTAGAAAAAATAAAATTTTGAACAACCGGTGTCCTTGGAAAATTTGGAAAATTCGAAAATGCAAATTCTATGTGTTTTTTGAAAATTTTTGTATGGGGCGCGTGCGAAAAACAAATCCGCATGCGCACCGTTCAAATGGCGCCGATTTATCGAATCCAACGAGGTATCACACTTGTATGTTAAAAGAAAATTTTTTGGTTAGGTTAGGTTAGGTTAGGTTAGGTTAGGTTAGGTTAGGTTAGGTTAGGTTAGGTTAGGTTAGGTTAGGTTAGGTTAGGTTAGGTTAGGTTAGGTTAGGTTAGGTTAGGTTAGGTTAGGTTAGGTTAGGTTAGGTTAGGTTAGGTTAGGTTAGGTTAGGTTGGGGTGCAGGGCAGAGAACCTCCTCGAGTGCCCGGTCCTTTGAAAGCTTTGCATTCTCACTTGGATTCTCCCAAGGATCCGGTGAGAGGGCGGGCTGACAAGGGACTCGGGACGGTGCACCCTGGGCGACAGTTAATAACTCCCTGGTAGTCGGGGTCTTATTGGCTGTCGGCCAATTTCTGCCAACAGCCCACTCCACCGCCGTCTATGATGAGACGGCGAATGGATGTGGGTTTGGGGGACGGGCGTGGTCCATTAATGGGCCACTGCCCGATTTGGGGGGGGGCCGAAAGGCCAATGGTCGGGGCCGAAAGGCCATGGCTGGAGGGCGTCGTGGTAGAATGCTAACGCGACCCCATGGCGCCCTCAACAGCCGGTGCGGAAACGCCGGAGGGGTTTTAGTGGGTATTCCGGGCTGACTAGCAGCCCGGCGAGTCCCACACTTTGTGCGTAAATGCATTTCCCCTCCGTTAACAAAAAAAAAAAAAAAAAAAAAGGTTAGGTTAGGTTAGGTTAGGTTAGGTTAGGTTAGGTTAGGTTAGGTTAGGTTAGGTTAGGTTAGGTTAGGTTAGGTTAGGTTAGGTTAGGTTAGGTTAGGTTAGGTTAGGTTAGGTTAGGTTAGGTTAGGTTAGGTTAGGTTAGGTTAGGTTAGGTTAGGTTAGGTTAGGTTAGGTTAGGTTAGGTTAGGTTAGGTTAGGTTAGGTTAGGTTAGGTTAGGTTAGGTTAGGTTAGGTTAGGTTAGGTTAGGTTAGGTTAGGTTAGGTTAGGTTAGGTTAGGTTAGGTTAGGTTAGGTTAGGTTAGGTTAGGTTAGGTTAGGTTAGGTTAGGTTAGGTTAGGTTAGGTTAGGTTAGGTTAGGTTAGGTTAGGTTAGGTTAGGTTAGGTTAGGTTAGGTTAGGTTAGGTTAGGTTAGGTTAGGTTAGGTTAGGTTAGGTTAGGTTAGGTTAGGTTAGGTTAGGTTAGGTTAGGTTAGGTTAGGTTAGGTTAGGTTAGGTTAGGTTAGGTTAGGTTAGGTTAGGTTAGGTTAGGTTAGGTTAGGTTAGGTTAGGTTAGGTTAGGTTGGGGTGCAGGGCAGAGAACCTCCTCGAGTGCCCGGTCCTTTGAAAGCTTTGCATTCTCACTTGGATTCTCCCAAGGATCCGGTGAGAGGGCGGGCTGACAAGGGACTCGGGACGGTGCACCCTGGGCGACAGTTAATAACTCCCTGGTAGTCGGGGTCTTATTGGCTGTCGGCCAATTTCTGCCAACAGCCCACTCCACCGCCGTCTATGATGAGACGGCGAATGGATGTGGGTTTGGGGGACGGGCGTGGTCCATTAATGGGCCACTGCCCGATTTGGGGGGGGGCCGAAAGGCCAATGGTCGGGGCCGAAAGGCCATGGCTGGAGGGCGTCGTGGTAGAATGCTAACGCGACCCCATGGCGCCCTCAACAGCCGGTGCGGAAACGCCGGAGGGGTTTTAGTGGGTATTCCGGGCTGACTAGCAGCCCGGCGAGTCCCACACTTTGTGCGTAAATGCATTTCCCCTCCGTTAACAAAAAAAAAAAAAAAAAAAAAGGTTAGGTTAGGTTAGGTTAGGTTAGGTTAGGTTAGGTTAGGTTAGGTTAGGTTAGGTTAGGTTAGGTTAGGTTAGGTTAGGTTAGGTTAGGTTAGGTTAGGTTAGGTTAGGTTAGGTTAGGTTAGGTTAGGTTAGGTTAGGTTAGGTTAGGTTAGGTTAGGTTAGGTTAGGTTAGGTTAGGTTAGGTTAGGTTAGGTTAGGTTAGGTTAGGTTAGGTTAGGTTAGGTTAGGTTAGGTTAGGTTAGGTTAGGTTAGGTTAGGTTAGGTTAGGTTAGGTTAGGTTAGGTTAGGTTAGGTTAGGTTAGGTTAGGTTAGGTTAGGTTAGGTTAGGTTAGGTTAGGTTAGGTTAGGTTAGGTTAGGTTAGGTTAGGTTAGGTTAGGTTAGGTTAGGTTAGGTTAGGTTAGGTTAGGTTAGGTTAGGTTAGGTTAGGTTAGGTTAGGTTAGGTTAGGTTAGGTTAGGTTAGGTTAGGTTAGGTTAGGTTAGGTTAGGTTAGGTTAGGTTAGGTTAGGTTAGGTTAGGTTAGGTTAGGTTAGGTTAGGTTAGGTTAGGTTAGGTTAGGTTAGGTTAGGTTAGGTTAGGTTAGGTTAGGTTGGGCTCGGTTCGGTTCGGCTCGGCTTGGCTCGGCTTGGCTCGGCTGGGGCGCCACTACTACCGCTACTACCGCTGCCTACCCCCGCAGGGGGGGGGGGGACAGAACCGAACCGAGCCGGACCAAACCTACCTACCCATCTTTAGCGGTGTTTGTTTGTTGGAAGGCATGTGAGGGGGGGGTAGTTGAGAGGGGAATATCGGAGGGGGGGGTTAGCGGAGTGGGAGTTGTCGGAGTGGGGGGTACCGAAATGAAAAACGTCACACCGAGAAGAGTATATTGAGCAAAGATCAGAGACAGAGTTAATCATCAGGGGGTGAATAGGCCGCCGTGGCGAGGGTGGGGGGGTGGTTATTGTTGAGAGTAAGACAGGCCTGACAGTATCTTCGTTGAAGCCTGAAGAGGTACCCTGGGGAGACGTCGTGGCGGACGGAGTACGTGACATGCAATATGCCAAGGTCAGCCGGCAGCTGATAGTAGGCACAGGAGCCCTTGAGAGCGGCATGCCACCGCACCCAGGTGGGCCTGAGAAAGAGACACGTCAGACAGAGACAAAACATGAAACCAAACACCGCTAAAGATGGGTAGGTAGGTTGTGCGGCTCGGTTCGGTTCTGTGACGTCACAGACAGGGAGCGAGACGGCAACACACGAGTACAAGAGACAAGAATACACAATAGGAAAAGAAGAGAAAAAGATACTCACAAGGAGGAGACAGGTGTCGCCGAAGTCATGGCGTCCGAATGCAGCTGCGAGGCAGATGCGCGGTATTTAAATGGAAGTGCGTGCGCGGTGGGAGCGGGCGCAAAAGTGAAAGGAGGTCACGCGGGTCTCACGGTTTCTCGACGCAGCTGCAGGATGCAATTATTGCCTTAACGGGCAGTGTTGTCGCTGCAACATTGTAAGATGCAATTACGGCGAAATGTCAGGGCTAATAGGATGCAGGTGCGTGCATGTCGAAAAGGTGAAAGCGAAAAGAGGGGTAGCGCGTATAAAACGGACGGCAACGGTTGAGGGAGCATCAGTTATACAGCCGGCGGGTATATAAGCAAGCGACCGTGCGCAAGTGGTCAGTATGCAATCGGCAACGACATACTACTACCATATAATAACAAGTGAGCCGCGAGTGCACGAGTGGTTGCAGACGAATGGAATCGAAGAAACGTCGGTTACGGATGGATACGCCACCGGACTCGCAACAGCTGGAAGCGATGCCGTCGCCAACGAAGAAGAAGGAGCCGGAGGAGTGCTGGATGGATCCGCACGCTCGCCTGAACGCCAAGAAAGAGGAGGAAATATTGGGCAAATGGATGCTGGAGAACATGAACTCGAATTGCAACAACAGTTTGGGGCACTACGTTCGCCACTGCGCACAAGCCCTTGGAAAGTGGTCTGTGTCCACAATGGAGGAGTATGCGCCCGACGAAAACACTGGCACTTATTGTATATCTCTCGAAGCAAACAATGGGGACACAACTCCTATTTTGGACGCATTATTCGAGCCGGTCAGCACAAATGTTCGGGAATTACATGCCTCACTTGCATATATCAATACCTTGACAGCGGTAATGGTCGTGAAATCCTTAAGAATGATCTCACCAGGGTGGATTTCGAAAATTGCAAATGTGCGTTTCATAGTATTAAAGGTGGTGGACCGAACGCTCCACCGAGAAGCGACTTTCAAAATGCCGAAGGGGGAAATAGAACACCTCAAATTCAAGGCGTACAACAAGGAATGGGGCCAGGACGACTGGATTCGTCAATTGTGCAAACCAATGATGATGTACCTGCAGTTGGAGGACGGGGAGTGGAGCACGAACAAGGAAACGATGGCATTGGAACGCAATCGACGCCGGGTACCAGACGATCAAGAGCTTCGAACAGCGGACGAGATTCAGGAGGGAATTATTTCTCCAATACTCAACTTGTCTTGTTATTTTGTGAAAAACGCGCTTTTAACGAGGGCGACGGAGAACGAGTATTATCGCAAACACCTGAAGGGATTGAATTCCTATTCAAACAAAGAGCATACGACCGGATTAAAACAGCCCTCTCAGTTGCCAGATTATTGGTATTTCAGGAAACGTTAAATCAACGATTGGAAAGGTGCAAAAGATGGCAAGCGGGAGAAGATCCGTACAGCAGCGACCCCATCGAAGTGGAATTGAAAACACAACAGTTGATTGATTTAGTGACCGTGAACGACATTGACGCACAGCAATTTGCAAAAAACACGTTTCTGCACTTGACCCGACAAACGGGGAAAAAGAATAACTTGTTTTTCCACGGACCACCATCGACGGGAAAAACGATGATAATGGAGAGTCTGATAAATTTGCACTTCAATTTTGCACGACTGACGGGACTGACGTCCAATTCCAGTTTCAACTTTTCGTCACTGTTAAATGTGAACGCATGTTTTATGGACGAATGTCGTTTAACCGACAACCAATTTGAACAATGGAAGTTGTTGGCTGCCGGATCACCGATGGCGACGGACGTGAAATACAAGGAACGTCACAACATAATCAACTGTGTGTTGTACACGTGCGCGAACCACAATATTGGACAATACATTCAGGTGCCGGACGCACACAAGGCGATTGAAGCGAGGACGATACAATACAATTTCACAAAACCGCTATCTACATATACGTGGTTTAGTGTTTTCGTGTGGGAGTCGTTGTGGCGGCGATATGGTTACCACTTGTAAGGACACGGTTGCTTGCAGACGAACGGGGGTTGTATAACTGATCATTTTTTTTTTTTTTGGTCAAATTGAACAAGTCACTGAAACTATAAGAACTTAGGTAAGCAAAGTACGGAACGAGTCACATAGGTCATTCGCGGCAACAAGTATACAAATACAGCGGCGGAGATCACAATCGTATATAGGTATAAGGGCAACTAGAATGTAAAGTGAAAAAAAATTAAAATGAAAAAAAAGAAGAAAAATGTAAAATGAAAAAAAAAGTTGTAAATAAATGTACATATAGTTAAGGCATAGACGAGTGTGTTTCATTACGATAAAACCCAACCAATAATGTAGAAAAGGGGAGCGGATCACGACCGAACATGTCTGGGACATGTTCGGTCGTGATTGAGCGACCCCCCCCCCTATATAAAGGAGAGCAAGTGGGACGAGAGGTCAATGGAGCAACAACCTCAGCAAGGGACGGGCGGGCGTGGATTGACATTGCCTGGATATAGGTATTTGGGCCCATTAAATTCATTAGACAGAGGAGTGCCGCGAAATCGGTTGGACGCAGCTGCGAAAAAACACGACGAACAGTATCATAAAATTACAGATTATTACAAAAAGACAAAGGATTATAGAACGTTCAAGGACAGAGTGCAACAAGCGGACAGGGAATTTCTAGAGGAAGTGCACGAATTTGTACCAGAATCGGCATACGACCAAGTGGCAAAGTGGTTAGCGGAAGGTGGCATCGGAACAAAATATTTGATTGAAGACAAAATAACTGGAATCGTATATCCGACCACCGACGACACGGCAGCCTACGAAGTGGCCGACATGGAAGCAGTCAACGGAGCGAGTGTAATTGGGGGTGGAGTGACGAACAATGAAAATGTACACAGTTTTCAATTTCGTAAAAAATTTACATTTGCTATAGAATCTACAAAAGCGTGTTATGACAAAACCAAGGACTCTGTAAAATACAAGACGTATATTCACAGTTTGCCATGGCAATACTTATACTTTTACTTGACGGAAAAGGAATACACCGACATGACTACAATATTCCACACGAGCAGAGTGACGGGGGTGGGGATAAAAATCACAAACTTGGGAAATCGCACTCCGTTCATAACGAGTGCCAACGCAGTAAATTATGCCAATGCAAACAGTCAAACGACAATCGGAATTTGGGAAAATTTGGAAATTAAAAGTGAAATGCTGTACGGAAAAACGATCAAAAATTTGGCCGTGGGAACAGATAAAGATCCGGAACACTCGACGGCACAAGCGAAAATAATCAACAACACAATAGTGTACAACATTAATACTAATCAAGAAAACCTGCATCTACCACCGTTGATAATGGAAGCAAAGATACTATACAATGCCACAAATTCCATAGGACCCATATACGAAAAGGACTACAAGCCAATAGATGGCACCTTTCACACTAGCCACAACCACATTTGTAACGACAGCGCACACGTGCTACGCAACGTAAACGTGCCTCTGACCATGGAAGTGGAGAACGTACAAACGAGAAACAACAACTTGCAACGATCAATTACCAAAAAATATGACAAGGCAACAGTAGACAATATAGGAATAGGCAAAAA
>CANASO010000016.1:2500-45472 GCA_947363495.1 Euzophera pinguis
AACCTAACCTAACCTAACCTAACCTAACCTAACCTAACCTAACCTAACCTAACCTAACCTAACCTAACCTAACCTAACCTAACCTAACCTAACCTAACCTAACCTAACCTAACCTAACCTAACCTAACCTAACCTAACCTAACCTAACCTAACCTAACCTAACCTAACCTAACCTAACCTAACCTAACCTAACCTAACCTAACCTAACCTAACCTAACCTACAACCTAACCTAACCTAACCTAACCTAACCTAACCTAACCTAACCTAACCTAACCTAACCTAACCTAACCTAACCTAACCTAACCTAACCTAACCTAACCTAACCTAACCTAACCTAACCTAACCTAACCTAACCTAACCTAACCTAACCTAACCTAACCTAACCTAACCTAACCTAACCTAACCTAACCTAACCTAACCTAACCTAACCTAACCTAACCTAACCTAACCTAACCTAACCTAACCTAACCTAACCTAACCTAACCTAACCTAACCTAACCTAACCTAACCTAACCTAACCTAACCTAACCTAACCTAACCTAACCTAACCTAACCTAACCTAACCTAACCTAACCTAACCTAACCTAACCTAACCTAACCTAACCTAACCTAACCTAACCTAACCTAACCTAACCTAACCTAACCTAACCTAACCTAACCTAACCTAACCGAGTTGCGTTCCGACCGCAGTCACGAACGCCACGATTTTACGCTGCTCCGCGCTCGAAAAATACCGAAAAAAGGCAAAAATAGTCGTATTTCAGTGAGTGATACACCAAAACGTGCGTAACCACGTCAGTGAAGTGATAGTGAAACCGGTTTTCCAAAATCTCCCTCGGGAGAAGTGTTATATGCAAAAAAGTGCTTAACCTAAAATTTTTGAACCTTTGGGCACCGATAACTCGGGAACGGGATCGATACCCCACAAATCCTGGACTGCTATCTTGAGCGCCTTGGGGAGGTCTACTACCCTGGCGATTTTGGGATTTTTCTGCCCAGGCTTTCCGGAGTTACAACAGGAAATCCAATTCCTAACCTAAATTGGGAAGGAAAACGGGAGAAGTGAGGAAGATTCTGGAAGCGGCCCTGGATGGAGGACGTCGAGCCCATTCTAACGACGTATTGCGAGTGAAAATTGGACTACCCCTTCGCTGGCTATAGAGGTTTTTAATATATCTGGACTTTACCCTTAAAAATTTCCAAAACTAGATCGACAACCCCAATTTTTTATTACTCTAAAATTAAGCTTAGAGACTCTGCTCAAAGCCTAGTGAATTCCAGATTTTTCTGGAAAAGGGTTGTCGAGATACAAATTTTTGAAGATTGTAGGCAGGCACGTGCTCGCCACGTGCATCCCTCGGGAACACCCGGGGGTGAAGGACGATACTGCACTTGGAGAGCCACCACTACGTAGAATATTTCAGAAGAAAAAATTTTTCAATTTGGACCATTTTGTGACCACTAGTGATTTTTCTTGTATTTTAACGTATTAAATTGTGTTTTTTGGCATTAATTTGAAAAATTACTAAGAAACTATATATATTAAAAATTGTAATTAAATTCGTGGATTTCCCACCTTTAAAACAAGCCCTCACACGGGGTGTTTATGTCGGGAACCACAATTATAGTAAATTTCCGGGATATCCGGGTATCAACCCTAATTACAGCTACCCCTCCAGAAAAAATCTTAAAAAATAATTTGGCTAATCCTGACCGCCTATAAATTTTTTCAAAATTTTTAGAGTATTTGGTATGGTCAAAACAAGCTTTTAAAATTTTTTGCCGTCACCAACTTTTCATCCCCCTTCTTTACAAATTAATTGTGACAAACCCTTTGGACATTAGTAACCCAAAATTATATATTCCAAAACTTATTAATAATTTGGTCAACCTTAGACACTAACAAAAATTTTAGCTAAAATAGCCAGGGAGAAATTACGTTTTTAAACTTATGGTTTTTCCTCCCCAGCTCCCCATAACCTTGTAACCCGGATATCTCGGAAAATAGGGGTCGTAGGGTGTTTTTGACATTTTTATCCTGGTCCCCCCCCCTTAAACCCCCCCCACACTAACGACTAGAGCGTTAGTCTTCGTACCCTCCACAATCATTTGGACGGAGTTTCATCCCCCTACCCCTAAAAACGCCCTTCGACTTAGAAAAATTCTAGGTGGCGGATAATACCTTCTTTCTGAGTTGAGGGCGTATCCCTGTGGAGGGTTCGAAGACAACCGCAGTAGTGAAAATCCCGAATCTGTAGGACCAAAATTGAGGGAGATACGAGGGTTTGAAAATCGTGGCGGCCATTTTGTCCGCCATCTTGGAAATCTTCTTTCGGCCATATCTCGGCTCCCAGAGGGACTACAGAGTCGGGATTTTCTCTGCAATATAGGGCACGACGGCGGCTTTCTAACAAAGCCCAAGAGACGACTCTAGGTAGAGTCCCAGTATTTATAAACCCATTAAAATTGTATTTTTGTTCCCCGGGGTCGTAGAGACCTACGGATTTCGGTACTGGGATCGCCTTGGAGCGCTCTATAAGTCTGTGGTAGAGTCAAGACTCTACGTAGAGCCAATAAAAAATTATTTTCTTTAGTTTTGCTATAAGTGGACTGCAGTTGCAAAAGACTCTACATAGAGCCAAACAATTTGATTGAAATATTTTATTTTATGTTATTTAGTTCATTTTATTTTTAATTGCAAAAACTGTTTGGAACGCAACTTAGTCTTGGTCTACTGTGACCAAACACTGGGATATAAGAATAACTGCACTTTAAATTGCACTGTAGTGGCCTGGGTACAATATATTTTTCTTTTGTTTTATTTAAAACTTATACAAATTTATACAAATTTAATTACCTTTTATTAAAAGACACATACCTCCAACAATGTTTAGAACACCACACAAAACCATGACTAAGGGAACTTCGCCCCAAGGAAAGAACTCAGACAAAGGAGAGGATACCAATAAAAATAGGACCCCAGAGACCGCTGGGCCTTCAAGGACACCTCCCACAATAATAAAAACCAAAACAACGACGCGGGCAGGCCCCGCCGATCGAAAAATGACATCCTCCCCTAACAAGAGAAGCCTGACGACTAAAGTATCTCTAGTTAAGAAATTATTCTTAACCAGAGAAGAAGAAGCAGACCAACTCTATGAAATGGCCATGGACGAAATAAAACAGTCTGGGAACATAAAGACGAGTATAAAGGAAAACGTAATTGAAATTCTTAAAAGGTTTCATGAGCTAGTAATAGAGAAGGAGGAAGGAAGGGAAAGTGGAAATCCAGACCAGAATAAGAGACCAAGTAGTCAGACCAGCGAAGACCCAAATATTGGAGCATATGCTTCGGAGATGAGGGAGCATACCAGATTGCTACTGGAAAACAACAAAATAATAAAGGATCTCAGAGAAGACCTAAAGAAGCACAAGGAAACATTGGAAACGGCTGCGTCTACCTACGCCAGCGTAACCGCTGGACGCTCGGAAAAATCGGGGAAAACAACAGCATGTATAAGAAAAACACTACACTCAGTTGTCGTCACGTCAAAAGAAGAGAGAGATACGAGTGACAATATCCTGGAGAAATTTCGGAAAGCGGTGGATGTAAAGGAGGGCTGGATTGAGGTGAAAAAAGTCAGGAAAGCCAAGGATAAAAAAGTGATAATCAGTGTAGAAACTAAAGAGGAAAGACAGAAGCTGAAAAGTAGATTGGCTCAAGGAAAGAGTGACTTAACAGTCGAAGAAGTAAGCAATAAAAACCCGCTCCTGATTCTCAAAGGCGTCTTGTCCTCTAACTCTGATCAGGACATAATAAAGGGCCTAGGGAATCAGAATAAACATCTGTTCCGGGATCTGGGAGAGGAGGAGAAAAAAATAGAAATCCGCTATCGTAGGAAAACAAGAAACCCCCATATATGCCACGTCGTTGTTCGGGTCTCGCCTAGGGTATGGCAAAGAGCACTGGCAAAGGAGGTGCTGCACATTGACATCCGAAGTGTTGGGGTGGAGGACCAGACACCACTAATTCAGTGTACGCGTTGTCTGGGATTCGGCCACAGCAAGCGATTTTGCTCGGAAGCGGTGGATCTGTGCGGCCACTGCGGTGGACCCCACCTTAAAGCGGATTGTGAAGACTACTTGACAGGTGTGCCGCCTAAATGTAGGAATTGCGTCAAAGATAAAGCAAACAAAACCGAGCACAACGCCTTCGATCAAAGTTGCCAAATTAGACAAAGGTGGGACGAGATAGCGAGATCCACAATCTCCTATTGCTAAGGGCACCTCAAAGGAAATCTTCTGCAGAATTGCGCAAGCAAACCTGCAGAAGAAACAACTAGCAACAAATGAGCTTTACGTGGAGGCAGAAAGACGTGGGATAGCGGTAGCACTCCTGCAGGAACCTTTCGTGGGACCTGACAAGAGGATGAGCGGGCGTAGAGGAATACGCATTTTCCAGGATGTTGTGGGAGATGGGAGAAGGGTGAAGGCTGCCATAGCCGTATTCGAGTCGAGCTTTATCGTAATCCAGCACCCGGACTTAACGACCAAAAATATAGCGATAGTGGAAATCGAGTCGGCGGCTGGGAGAATTGCACTAGTGTCATATTATTTCGAACCTACAGAACCTTTAAACCCATATATAGACCACCTCAAAAAAATCGTAACAAGAATAAGAACAAAATATGTGATCATAGGAGGGGACGCAAATGCGAAGAACTCTTGGTGGGGGAGCCCTAAAATAGACCATAGAGGAATAGAAATGGCGGGCGCACTCAACGAAATGGGTTTGAACGTGCTAAACAGAGGTACGACACCCACCTTTGACACAATTAGAGGAGGAACAAGATTCAAAAGCTCTGTCGACATTACGGCTTGTTCGATGGGGATGCTGGCGTATGTGGACAACTGGCGAATAGCAGAGGATCTGACAAGTTCGGACCACAACGGCATGATATTTGAGGTTAACGTACAAAAATCTAGAAGAAGGGACGTAAAAAGAACAACCAGAATTTATTACACAAAGAAAGCAGACTGGAAAAAATTTGATGAAAAAATAGAACAATTAAAAGAGCAATACAGAGTAACACATGAAGAAATAAAAAAGATCAATAAAGCGGAAGAGATAGAGGAAACAGTTGGCAAAATTATAAAAATAATTACGGAAGCGTGTGAATATTCAATCCCAAAAATAAAAAATAACGAAAAATTTACCTTGCCTTGGTGGTCCGACGAGCTCGCAGCCATGAAGTCAGAAGTCTCGAAGCTGAAGAACAGGGTCCGCAACGCGGCACCTTCCCGGAGAGCGGTGGTGGTCGACGAGTATCTGAAAAAGAAAAAAGAGTATGAAAATGAGGTGGAAATTGCCAAAACTGAGAGCTGGAAAGCATTCTGCAGCAAGCAGGATAACGAGTCTGTGTGGGATGGGATATACAGAGTGTTGCTAAAAACATCTAAAAGAGAGGAGGACCCGCCGCTGGAGAGGGACGGGGAAGTTCTGACTATGAGGGAATCTGCAGAATACATAGCAGAAACCTTTTACCCAGGGGACCCTGAAGAGAATGATACTCCTATGCATAGAGGCATTAGGGACAAATCCAGAAGGGTAAATGGAAGAGAACATAACGAAAAATGCGACCCACCATTTACAGAGATGGAGCTCATGGCCGCAGCAGAATCATTTAACCCCAAAAAGGCACCAGGGGCGGATGGCTTCACGGCAGACATTTGTTTAAGGGTGATAGGGGGAGACCCAAATCTCTTCCTGGAGCTAATGAACAAGTGCCTGGCGTATAACTGCTTCCCAAAGCTATGGAAAGAAGCAATAATAGTAGCACTCAGAAAGCCCGGAAAAGACACGTACAACACCCCAAAATCTTATAGACCGATTGGACTACTCTCGATACTGGGCAAGATATTTGAAAAAATGATAGTTGCGCGGCTGAAACACTGCCTCCTGCCCAGACTGAGCAAGCACCAATATGGGTTTACCCCACAAAAAAGCACCGAGGACTCTCTCTATGCCCTAAGGAAACACATAAATAAGAAACTAAAAGAAAAGAAAATAATTACCATGATATCTTTGGACATAGAGGGAGCCTTCGACAATGCCTGGTGGCCTGCAATCATTAACAGACTGGCGGAGGAGGAGTGCCCAATAAATATAAGAAGGCTGGTAGAGGACTATTTTGCCCACAGAAAAGTCACGATCAGGTATGGAGGTGCAGAGGCTACCACGAATCCTAATAAAGGATGTGTGCAAGGCTCTATTGCGGGGCCTGTGCTATGGAACCTCCTCCTGGATCCCCTTTTGAAGGGTCTTGAAGGGAGGGGAGTCCATGTACAGGCCTTCGCAGACGATGTAGTTATGGTACTCGACGGAAATACGGCGGCCGAGATAGAGGGTAAGGCTCGTGAGGTCCTTACACATGTTGAAACATGGGGTGTGGAAAATAAAATGAGGTTTGCGTCACATAAGACAAAAGCGATGACAATAACTAGGAAGTTGAAATACGACACGCCGCGTCTCAGCATGGGGGGAACAGCAATAGAAACAGTAAAAGAATTAAAACTCTTGGGGATAACTTTCGACTCAAAGCTCACTTTTAAAACTCATATTATAAACGTGTGCAAAAAAGCGCTTAGAATATACAAACAACTAGCCAAAGCAGCTAAAACAAGTTGGGGATTAAACCCGGAAATAACCCGAACGATCTACAATGCCACTGTGGAACCTATAATTTTGTATGGAGCGAGCGTATGGGCATCCGTGGTAAACAGGAAAGACGTCCGGAAGCAACTAAACGCAGTCCAACGCGGTTTCGCCCAGAAGATTTGCAGAGCCTACCGCACGGTCTCCCTCAACTCTGCACTCGTGTTGGCCGGACTGCTCCCCCTTGACCTTCGAGTACGCGAGATTCTCTCGCTGCGAGAGATCAAGGAAGGGGCGCCGATACCGGGGTTGGGGGATAGGGAGATCGAGCGGGTGGCATCGGCGCTCGACGCTCCTCATCCCGCTGAGCGTATCAGCCTGCGGTTTACCAGTCTGGTAAACCAGCAAGATGTGGACGAGAACAGCAATCAAGCCGTTCAAATCTACACAGACGGCAGCAAGATCGACGGAAAGGTTGGAGCCGCGTTATCCGTGTGGAAAAACGGGGCGGAAACAGGATCCGTTAAGCTTGGCTTGCCGTCGTACTGCACGGTTTACCAGGCTGAGCTGCTGGCGATACGCGAGGCGACGAGGAGAGCTGCAGCGACTAAAGGTGCTGTTGGAATTTATAGCGACTCCATGTCGGCTCTTCAGACGGTTACAAACCAGACATCCCTCCATCCCCTAGCAGTAGAATCGCGGGAAAATATTAAAAAAGCTTCTCAACGGAACACTGAAATAAAGATGTTTTGGATTAAAGCGCATGCGGGATTGGAGGGAAATGAAAGGGCCGACCAATTAGCAAAAGAAGCCGCTGTAAATTCCAGAAGCAGAGCAAAATATGACCGGTGTCCGGTCTCGTTCGTCAAGCGAACTCTACGCCAGATTTCGCTCGACGAATGGGACAACAGATACAGGCTGGGGGGAACCGCGGGGACAACCAAACTGTTCTTCCCAGTGGCATCCAGGGCATATAAAACTGTGCGTAAAATAGGGACAGATAGGCTGATCACACAAGCACTAACCGGACACGGAGGGTTTGCCGCGTACTTACATAGATTTAAGTTGCGCGACGAACCAGCGTGCATATGCGATCCGAGAATGCAGGAAACTGTTCAGCACTTAATTGTCGAATGCCCAGTGTTTGACCGCAGAAGGCTAGAGATTGAGCAAGAAATAGATATTAAGATAAGCATTATAAACTTGCCAGCTATAATGATAAGCAAAAATGTAAATAGTTTCTTGGATTATTGTAAACAAATAGTTAAGATAGTGAACAATAGAAATAAGTAATAATGTATGATGTCATAATATAATGTTAATATATTAAGGATCACCATACGAGAATAGAAGGAATAAAATAAAGAAAAGAACTAGATTAATTAGTAGATAATAAGGAAATAAAGAAACCATGTGTCGAATTTAATACCCTATAGTAAGATACAAACGTATATAAAATAAAATAACATAAAAAGAGAGTAAGGTTAAGTAAGTTACAGATGATAGGCGGGAAACCCACCCGCAGGCAGAACAAAAGAAGAAGTATGAAAGAATATAGTATGCAGTATGAAAGTACGAGCAGTAGAAATTGCGAGAACTGGTATGCATCAGGCTCAAGCTAGGCATAGGCTCCAAACTCCGTTGGAGGTATACGAAAAAAAAAAAAAAAAAAAAAAAAAAAAAAAAAAAAAAAAAAAAAAAAAAAAACCTAACCTAACCTAACCTAACCTAACCTAACCTAACCTAACCTAACCTAACCTAACCTAACCTAACCTAACCTAACCTAACCTAACCTAACCTATAGTTCGAAAGTTCTTAAAACTCCACTTATTCTTCATCGTATCCCTTGCTTATCACTAGGAAGCACCTAATATAACGAATCCACCTGTTTTTCTCCCGTTTTTCACTTAGTTTTTTGCCTTTGTAGATTTCTTCATATAAATTTTCTCGTAGACCCCTGCTACGGAGCTACTGCGGTACTTCGGAGCATCTGACACCTTCTAATTTGCATTTTTCTTATTCATTCCGTCACCCCGAGTTTTCCGAGGCGCATTCGGCGTCTTTGCGACCCTCATCCGCGCGAATTTTTCGGTTTTTGTCTTAAAATTTCTGTTTTTTCCTCATATTTTCCGAATTTTCTTCTACGCTTTTCCATTTTCTTCGCTTTTCTTGTCCGTCTCGTCGAGCCGCGTCCGTCGACACCACTTTCGCCGGGATCGGACGACAGGAACCTGAAAAATTTGACCCCCCACCCACCCTAGTCTGTATTGGATATATCAACTTTCCAGTACTGGTAAAATTCAAAGTTTTTAAACAATTATTTTTAGTCTCAGCATCTATCCTGAACTGTTCACAGGTTTTACGTTAGTAGTTTCAAGCCAAATCAGGTAGCTTCTGGCAGTTATTTCTGGTCTATATTGCACAAATCGTACACTTTTCAATAGTTTTTATAGAATCGCCTAAAGCAACATGGTTCTCACGCGGTCGCCCACTAGAAGGGCGACGGATCCTCCTCCACGGCCTCCGGCAACTCGAACGCCGCCGCCTCCGCAACCTGTACCACCGCCGGCATCGGTGCCTGCGTACTCACGTCTATACCCGAGGTTTGAAACCCCGAGTGCTAGCACGGCGACTGCACCGGAGGTTCCTCCAGCCCCGGATAGTGATGTGGCGGCCCCGGCCCCACCTTGCACCCCTCCACTGGTATTTGACATCACTCCTGAAATCATTGAACCTCTCACCCCGCAATACCCCATCCAACCTACTCCTGTAGCTCCCATTATTCCGGACTCGAGCGGCTATCAGGCTGTTATCGCGGCCACTGTCACCCCCACGCCCACTCCCGCCCCGAGCCAGCAACCCCCTGCACCGATTCCGACCCCAATTGAGCCTCAGATCTCCGAGGATGCAGACGAGATACCGAGCGGATACCGGGCAGCATTTGCTTCGATTGTAGCGTCGGCCAATGAGATCATAACAAAGATCACGGAGGGCAAGAGCGTCACTAGCGCCAACAAGAAGCGTATTCAGGAGTTGGCCAGGGGCATCGTGACGTCCGTAGAGACGGCCCGTGAGCAGCCCCCTCCGAAGCTCCCCAAAGCCGTCTCCGATACTCTGCTTTTGGCCATCCGCGAGGGTATACGCGAGGAGTTTAAAGAGCAGCAGTCCATCGCTGCGCCCGTGCCCTCGTCGCCTCCGCCGCCGCCTACCCCACTACCGATTTCCCAAAGGAAATCCTTCGCGGCCGCTACATCGGCCCCGCCCCCCAAGCGCTTACCCTCCCGCACCTTGCCCGCAATCATCATTAAGAGCAAAGAGACCGGTGACCAACAACCGGCCGTCTATGATGCGTGGCGAAAGAACATCTCTTTCAGAGACACCACATATGCGCCTACCAAAGTTCGCTCTCTGCGCCAAAATACGGTAAGAGTCGAGTTCGACACCGCTGCTCAGAGAGACGAAACTCTAAAGAAGGTCAACCAAATCCCTGGCATAAGGGCCGAGGAGGCCCGGCTCCGGCGTCCGCTGATCATACTCAAGGGTATTAGTAAGGAAGTGGAAAGAGAAGAGCTGATAGATATTGTGAGTCGCCAAAACGAAATCCCGGCTGCAGACCTTCGCCTCTGCTTCTTACTTAACAACCGCAATGAGCGCTTATACAATGCAGTCCTGGAGGTGGCCCCGGCAGTCCGACGTGCTCTGGTCGAGAGCGAGCGCGTCAATGTGGAGCACCAGAGGGTGCACGTGGCGGACTTCAGCCGATTTCTGCAGTGCTATAAATGCCTGCAATTCGGGCACACTAACAACAAGTGCAAAGCTGACTTCTACCCGTGCGCTCACTGCGGCTCCTCTGCGCACCACACAACCTCCTGCCCCGATCGCAAAGACCCCTCCAAGCTCTGTTGCTTCAACTGCAAGACGTCCAACGGTGTGGACACTAAACACTCTGCCTTAGATACCAAAACATGCCCGAAAATCATAAAAGCAATAAAATCCCTAGAACAAAGCACCGATTATGGTAACTAATTCACTTAAGATCATCCAGTGCAACTTACACCGTTGTTACGTCACGCAGAGAGAATTCTTCGCATTTTTCCATCAGGAAGAGTTCGATATTGCCATCATTTCAGAGCCGTATGTAGCGAACGTGGAGATGCAGCCCCCCCCGGGTATTAACGTTTACCAGTTTTCAAAAGGCTCCAGGGTGAAGGCGTGCGTCATGACCAAGCCGAATGTGGCGGCCCTCGGCATAACCCAACTGTCGTGTGAAAACCTGGCCGTCGTCCGAATAAAGCTGGGATTGAAAAGCCTTGATATTGCCTCGCTCTATATAGAGCCTGACAATGACAGAAAGCAAATCATAGGCAAGGTTGACCACTTTCTTCGGGCGACCGGGTCCTCTTTGCGACTTGTCGGAGGGGATGTCAATGGCAGCCACCAGGAGTGGGGAGAGGCTTCGGCGAACGATCGGGGAGAGGAGTTCGCGGCACTCATGGCGTCCCAAGACATGGCAGTTTGCAACGTCGGCAAGGAGCCTACCTTTGAAGCCATAAGACACGGTAGGCCCTGCTCCTCGATCGTGGACGTCACGTATGCATCCCAAAATTTGGCGGACTCAGTGCAGAACTGGCGAGTCGACTACTCGGCATGCCCTTCTTCGGATCATAACGCGATAATTTACACACTATCTCCACCGCAGAGACCCGAGAGGGTAAAGAGCAACTCCACCTTCAAGTACTCCACGCACAGGGCGAACTGGCCAGAGTTCCGAACCGAATTGAGCGCAGCTTTGGAACACACCGTGGCCAATACGGATTTTACCACTCTCTCGGAGGAGGGCTTAAATCGTGTGGTTAAGGATGTGACTGCGATCATCCGAAGGATCTGCGGCAGGGTGCTGCATCGACGGAGAAACCCCAACTACTTCAATCCCTGGTGGTCCGATGACTTGGAAAAGCAGAAGAAAGACTGCATTAAGCTCCATCATCGCCTCCACGACTTGAGAAAGTCAAACCGACCTATACAGGAGACTGTCAAAGCCTACAAAGAAGCAAAGCAAGCTTACGCCAAGGCCATTTCGGACCACTCAAAGGAGCACTTCCGACAATTCTGCCAAGCGCAGGGCAAGGAGGACGTCTGGGCTGTTACTAACCGAATTATAAAGGACGCCCCCATGCGTAAACCTCCGCAAACCCTCGCAAGCAATAATGTATATACCGATTCCGGTGACAGTACAGCATCGATGCTGTTGAATCGCTTTTATCCGGACGATACGCCTGACTCGACCCAACGGCAGCAGGAACTGCGAAGGGCTGTGGGCGACGTGCCTGACACAGAGGACGACATCCCCTTCACGACCGAAGAAATCAGAGAGTGCCTGAACCACATCAGCCCCAAGAAGGCCCCTGGAGCGGATAACCTAACATCTGATATCTGCAGGGAAGCCTTCGAGGCATGTTCGGGCTTCTTTACTGCGCTCTACAACAGGTGTCTGGAAGTGGGGTGTTTCCCAGACCTGTGGAAACAGGCCGTAGTCAAGGCGATCCCGAAACCCGGCAAACCCGCAGGCAAGATAGAGGCCCTTAGACCTATAGGACTAATCGACGTCTTCGGAAAGGTCCTCGAAAAATTAATAATTAAAAGACTCGAGCACAAGTCGGAACGCGAGGGAACTTTGAGCAGGAGGCAATTCGGCTTTAGGTCCCAAACGTCGACGACGGACGCGCTAGAGGAGGCTCTGGGAGTCATTAGAGGCGCCAAGGACGAGAAGCATCAGGTCGTGGCAGTATCCCTGGACATAAAAGCGGCATTTGATAATGCGTGGTGGCCCGCGCTGTTCAAGCGATTGCATCATATTCGGTGCCCTAGGAATATCTACAAGCTCATACAAAATTACTTTGCAGACAGAAGGGTCACCCTTAATTACGCCAACGGAGTCTCGTCCAAGACGATGACGAAGGGATGTGTCCAGGGGTCTGCATGTGGCCCCGTGTTCTGGAACTTAATCCTGGATGAACTCCTCACCATGCCTCTGCCAGAGAATGCGCACATTCAGGCATTTGCCGATGATGTGCTGCTGATAGTTCATGGGCGGACACGGGAGGAAGTAGAATCTATTGCCAACGGTCTCCTGCACGAGATACATTCATGGGGTGAACGCGTCAAGCTGCAATTTGGTCCCGAAAAAACGCAATGTATATCATTCACTCCGAAAACGCAACAGACTGACATCTACATGAATAGCATTAAAATCGCGATAACCGACCAAATAAAACTCCTCGGAGTTATCATAGACAACAAATTAAATTTCATTCAGCACACCAAGTACATCATACAAAAAGCAACCAAAATCTTTAAAAACCTATGCAAATTCGTGAGACCGACTTGGGGCGTTCACCCAGAGAATGTGGAGTGCATTTTCAGGCAGGTTATTACGCCAATAATAACATATGCCGCAGGAATTTGGGGCACTGCAACCAAATTCTACTCGGTTCGCCGAGCTCTCCGGTCTTTCCAAAGAACGTTCGCGATAAGATCAATCAGGGGGTTCCGCACAATATCCGCGGTAGCGGCGGAGGCGCTTGCGCAGTTCCCGCCACTACATTTGGTGATAGATGAAGTATACAAAACCCATCAGATTAAACGATCAGGCACCCTGGATGAACTCCCCGAAGATATCACGCTCTATCGCAGAACCAAAACCAGGGAGCTTCTTCACCCGGCGAAAAGGATCGACATGGCGTTCAAAGAGGCCAATAGTCAAGAGGAGGTGGATACCCTGTTCGACCCCGACAATCCCAATATTTTCACAGATGGCAGCAAACAGGAGAACGGCGACACTGGCGCTGCATTTGTGGTGATGCACAGGGGACGAGCCACGGCGGTTCGAAAGCTCAAGCTGTGTCGCACGGCGTCGGTGTTTATGAGCGAGTTGTACGCCATTGTCCGTGCTCTGGAATGGCTTCTGAACAGAGGTCACCCCAGGGCTATCATCTTCTCGGACTCAAAGTCGTCCCTGCTTGCCATCCAGGATAGAAGCAACACAGATCCCCTTGTGAACACAATTCATAAGACAATCTACCAACTAAGCACCCAGAATACCATCATCGACTTTGTATGGACCAAGGCTCACGTGGGCATCGCAGGGAACGAGATGGCAGATTTCACGGCCAAGCAGGCGGCTGTAAAGAAGACAGCTGCAGAGCTAAATGTGTTCCCGCTATCGTACGCCAAACGAGCCCTAAGGGCGCAAACCATGGAGTTGTGGCAACAGGACTACGAGTCTACCATTCAAGGAGCCGTCACCAAGAACTTCTTCCCTAAAATATCTGACATAGCCAAGTTCCGCGAGAGTCTCAAACCGTCTTTCCACCTGACACAGTTCCTCACAGGCCACGGATACACCAAAGCCTACCTACATCGTTTTAAGATTGTCGCGGAAAACACCTGTCCGTGTGACAACAAGTCGATTCAGGACTTCCACCACCTGATCATTGATTGCCCCATATTCCGAAACAATAGCGACCCTTATTTAAATTACTGTACAATCAAACAAATAAATCCATTAAAGTTAACAGAAATAATGAAACACCTAGAACTCACAGAAAAACTAGATAAACTTCTCACAACAATTGTGCATAAATTAAAAACAATAAACGGTACCTAAATCAACAACTCAAACCTAAAATCCCCTTTTACTCCCAAACAAAGATGCTTACGCACCTGTATCAAATAGCAGGCGTGTAAGTCTATCTCAAGAGCTGTACTACCATCTGTATAGCCAAAACAGTTGCGCGACCATCAGCGCAACAATAAAAAAAAAAAAAAAAAAAAACCTAACCTAACCTAACCTAACCTAACCTAACCTAACCTAACCTAACCTAACCTAACCTAACCTAACCTAACCTAACCTAACCTAACCTAACCTAACCTAACCTAACCTAACCTAACCTAACCTTTTTTTTTTTTTTTTTTTTTTTTTTTTTTTTTTTTTGTTTTCGGAGGGGAAATGCATTTACGCACAAAGTGTGGGACTCGCCGGGCTGCTAGTCAGCCCGGAATACCCACTAAAACCCCTCCGGCGTTTCCGCACCAGCCGTTGAGGGCGCCATGGGTTCGCTTTCGCATTCTACCACGACGCCCTCCGGCTTTGCCTTACGGCACCATTACATTTGGGCTAGGCGGGCGTAGCGCGCCCGCCTTCGGCCCCTCCCTCTGCCTCTTCTGATACTGGGAGCGTCGGCTCTCGCCTCACGCTCCCGTTCAGCTGCCTCCTTCTGCGAAATAACAGTTTCGCAGAAGGAGGCCATTGCTTCCCAGTACCTCTCGCCACACAGCATCTGTGCCATGACACTGTGTAGCGAGAGGTCTAGGTGTCCGAAGACCACGCCTAGCCTCACCCTTTCCGGTGACCACATCTGGCAGTCTGCCAGAGTGTGTTGAGCGGTATCGTCCGGCTCCCCACACTCGTGGCAGACCGGGCTTATCTCCCGTCCTATTTTATGCAGGTAATGACCGAAGCAGCCATGCCCGGTCATTACCTGCGTCATCCTATACGTCAGCAGACCGTGTTTGCGGTCAATCCATTCCCGGAGCGATGGGAGGAGCGCCCCTATGGTACGAGTACCGTAAGGGGAGTTCTCTAGCTCAACTCTCCATCGCTCTCTCAGCCTATCCACGGCCCGCTGACGTATTGCCCTCATGTCTGCGGGAGCGGGCTCTCCGCCACCGGCTCTAATTCTAGCCCGCTCCCAGTATGCCTCCGCCTGCACTTCCGCGTCTAACTCCCACGGCGGGGTGCCGGCCAATGCGCATGCTGCCGCCCAAGAGACCGTAACATAGGCCCTTGCAATTCGGTTGGCCACAATCCTTTGTGGCCTCCGAAGCAGGGCCCTGTTGGCTCTGGAGAGCCTATCCGCCCAAATGGGCGCCCCGTAGAGTGCCATGCTGCGCACCACGCCAGCAAAAAGGCGACGACACGGGGCGCCTGGCCCTCCAACGTTGGGCAGCAGCCGGCCCATGGCCGATGCTGCGCCGACTATTCGGGGAGCTAACTGTTTAAAGTGCTCCCCGAAGTCCCAGCGCGAGTCCAAGATGAGGCCCAGATACTTGATGTTCGGCCTCACCTGGACTCTTTCCCCGCCAATGGGAATTGACGCGCCCGCCTGCGGACGCCATTTCCTCCCTCTCCCGAAGGCGATGACCTCGCTCTTATTTAGGGCCACCCTGAGTCCCAGCAGTCTGATCCTAGCCACAATCAGTTCTGCTGAGACTGCAGCTCTCCTCAGGGCCCCCTCTAACTCCTGACCCCGGACAGCAATCAACGTGTCATCTGCATAGCAGATGACAGTCATCCGGGGGAGCAGGGCCCCGCGGATGGCCCAGTCATAGCCGATGTTCCACAGCAGGGGTCCCAGGACTGACCCCTGGGGAACACCGCAGGTCATCGCCTTCTCCATCCTCCTTCCACCTCTTTCCTCGTAGAGCACTACCCTTTCAGTAAGGTAGTGCTCCACGATTCGCCTCAGGTAGAGAGGCACTCCGTGAAATCGGAGTGCCTCTCCGATCACTTCGTAAGGGAGGGAGCCGAAGGCATTGGCTATGTCCAACGACACAGCCACAGCCCCCTCCCCATTCTCTTTGGCCTCCTCCGCGAATGTCCTAAGGGCCCCCAGGGCGTCAATGGTGGACCTCCCGGCTCTGAAGCCGTATTGGTGGTCCGACACATTGGGCCCTGTGTCCTCCAGATGCCGGATGATCCGGGAAGCAATGATGCGTTCGAGCATCTTCCCGGTCTCATCCAGCATTAATAGGGGCCTCCATCCCGAGGGGGAGTCCTCGGGGCGACTCTCCTTCCTGAGAAGGCAGAGCCTTCCCTCTTTCCACGGCTTCGGGAACCTAACCTAACCTAACCTAACCTAACCTAACCTAACCTAACCTAACCTAACCTAACCTAACCTAACCTAACCTAACCTAACCTAACCTAACCTAACCTAACCTAACCTAACCTAACCTAACCTAACCTAACCTAACCTAACCTAACCTAACCTAACCTAACCTAACCTAACCTAACCTAACCTAACCTAACCTAACCTAACCTAACCTAACCTAACCTAACCTAACCTAACCTAACCGATTAGAAATTTCAAAAATTTTCCTCAAAATTACAAGTGTGACATATCGTTGGATTCGATAATTCGGTGCTAATTGAACGGTGCGCAAACGGATTTGATTTTCGCGCGCGCCCCATACAAAATTTTCCAAAAAACACCAAAAAATTGCATTTTTGAATTTTCCAAATTTTCCACGAACACTGGTTGTTCAAAACTAAATTTTTTCTAGTAGATTCCGTCGCCCCGCGTCGATTGAGCCGCTTCTCGGCCTCATCGGACTTTATTTGGACTTGCTACGGCATTTCCAAAATTCAAAAAACCACATTTTCTTTGAAAATTTATAAATTTTCCACTAAATATTTTCTATTTTTGGCATCATTAGATCCGTCTCGCCGAGACGAGTCCAGCGACACCCCGTTTTCGAAAATCGGACGCATACTTTTTGAAAAATTTTAGGATTTGTCCAAAATTAGCATACCGAGGTTACTTGGTAAGTGCTTTTCCCCATACATTGGTATTAGAAATTTCAAAAATTTTCCTCAAAATTACAAGTGTGACATATCGTTGGATTCGATAATTCGGTGCTAATTGAACGGTGCGCAAACGGATTTGATTTTCGCGCGCGCCCCATACAAAATTTTCCAAAAAACACCAAAAAATTGCATTTTTGAATTTTCCAAATTTTCCACGAACACTGGTTGTTCAAAACTAAATTTTTTCTAGTAGATTCCGTCGCCCCGCGTCGATTGAGCCGCTTCTCGGCCTCATCGGACTTTATTTGGACTTGCTACGGCATTTCCAAAATTCAAAAAACCACATTTTCTTTGAAAATTTATAAATTTTCCACTAAATATTTTCTATTTTTGGCATCATTAGATCCGTCTCGCCGAGACGAGTCCAGCGACACCCCGTTTTCGAAAATCGGACGCATACTTTTTGAAAAATTTTAGGATTTGTCCAAAATTAGCATACCGAGGTTACTTGGTAAGTGCTTTTCCCCATACATTGGTATTAGAAATTTCAAAAATTTTCCTCAAAATTACAAGTGTGACATATCGTTGGATTCGATAATTCGGTGCTAATTGAACGGTGCGCAAACGGATTTGATTTTCGCGCGCGCCCCATACAAAATTTTCCAAAAAACACCAAAAAATTGCATTTTTGAATTTTCCAAATTTTCCACGAACACTGGTTGTTCAAAACTAAATTTTTTCTAGTAGATTCCGTCGCCCCGCGTCGATTGAGCCGCTTCTCGGCCTCATCGGACTTTATTTGGACTTGCTACGGCATTTCCAAAATTCAAAAAACCACATTTTCTTTGAAAATTTATAAATTTTCCACTAAATATTTTCTATTTTTGGCATCATTAGATCCGTCTCGCCGAGACGAGTCCAGCGACACCCCGTTTTCGAAAATCGGACGCATACTTTTTGAAAAATTTTAGGATTTGTCCAAAATTAGCATACCGAGGTTACTTGGTAAGTGCTTTTCCCCATACATTGGTATTAGAAATTTCAAAAATTTTCCTCAAAATTACAAGTGTGACATATCGTTGGATTCGATAATTCGGTGCTAATTGAACGGTGCGCAAACGGATTTGATTTTCGCGCGCGCCCCATACAAAATTTTCCAAAAAACACCAAAAAATTGCATTTTTGAATTTTCCAAATTTTCCACGAACACTGGTTGTTCAAAACTAAATTTTTTCTAGTAGATTCCGTCGCCCCGCGTCGATTGAGCCGCTTCTCGGTCTCATCGGACCTTATTTGGACTTGCTACGGCATTTCCAAAATTCAAAAAACTACATTTTCTTTGAAAATTTATAAATTTTCTACTAAAAATTTTCTATTTTTGGCTTCATTCGATCCGTCTCGCCGAGACGAGTCCAGCGACACCCCGTTTTCGAAGATCGGACGTATACTTTTTGAAAAATTCTAGGATTTGTCCAAAACTAGCATACCGAGGTTACTTGGTAAGTGCTTTTCTCCATACATTGGTATTAAAATTTTCAAAAAATTTCCTCAAAAGTATATGTGTGATATATCGTTGGATTCGATAATTCGGCGCTATTTAAACGGTGCGCATACGGATTTGATTTTCGTGCGCGCCCCATACTAAATTTTCCAAAAAACTATAAAAACTTTGCATTTTTGAATTTTCCAAATTTTCCAAGGACACTGGTTGTTCCAAATTTTATTTTTTCTCGTAGATTCCGTCGCCCCGCGTCGATTGAGCCGCTTCTCGGTCTCATCGGACCTTATTTGGACTTGCTACGGCATTTCCAAAATTCAAAAAACTACATTTTCTTTGAAAATTTATAAATTTTCTACTAAAAATTTTCTATTTTTGGCTTCATTCGATCCGTCTCGCCGAGACGAGTCCAGCGACACCCCGTTTTCGAAGATCGGACGTATACTTTTTGAAAAATTCTAGGATTTGTCCAAAACTAGCATACCGAGGTTACTTGGTAAGTGCTTTTCTCCATACATTGGTATTAAAATTTTCAAAAAATTTCCTCAAAAGTATATGTGTGATATATCGTTGGATTCGATAATTCGGCGCTATTTAAACGGTGCGCATACGGATTTGATTTTCGTGCGCGCCCCATACTAAATTTTCCAAAAAACTATAAAAACTTTGCATTTTTGAATTTTCCAAATTTTCCAAGGACACTGGTTGTTCCAAATTTTATTTTTTCTCGTAGATTCCGTCGCCCCGCGTCGATTGAGCCGCTTCTCGGTCTCATCGGACCTTATTTGGACTTGCTACGGCATTTCCAAAATTCAAAAAACTACATTTTCTTTGAAAATTTATAAATTTTCTACTAAAAATTTTCTATTTTTGGCTTCATTCGATCCGTCTCGCCGAGACGAGTCCAGCGACACCCCGTTTTCGAAGATCGGACGTATACTTTTTGAAAAATTCTAGGATTTGTCCAAAACTAGCATACCGAGGTTACTTGGTAAGTGCTTTTCTCCATACATTGGTATTAAAATTTTCAAAAAATTTCCTCAAAAGTATATGTGTGATATATCGTTGGATTCGATAATTCGGCGCTATTTAAACGGTGCGCATACGGATTTGATTTTCGTGCGCGCCCCATACTAAATTTTCCAAAAAACTATAAAAACTTTGCATTTTTGAATTTTCCAAATTTTCCAAGGACACTGGTTGTTCCAAATTTTATTTTTTCTCGTAGATTCCGTCGCCCCGCGTCGATTGAGCCGCTTCTCGGTCTCATCGGACCTTATTTGGACTTGCTACGGCATTTCCAAAATTCAAAAAACTACATTTTCTTTGAAAATTTATAAATTTTCTACTAAAAATTTTCTATTTTTGGCTTCATTCGATCCGTCTCGCCGAGACGAGTCCAGCGACACCCCGTTTTCGAAGATCGGACGTATACTTTTTGAAAAATTCTAGGATTTGTCCAAAACTAGCATACCGAGGTTACTTGGTAAGTGCTTTTCTCCATACATTGGTATTAAAATTTTCAAAAAATTTCCTCAAAAGTATATGTGTGATATATCGTTGGATTCGATAATTCGGCGCTATTTAAACGGTGCGCATACGGATTTGATTTTCGTGCGCGCCCCATACTAAATTTTCCAAAAAACTATAAAAACTTTGCATTTTTGAATTTTCCAAATTTTCCAAGGACACTGGTTGTTCCAAATTTTATTTTTTCTCGTAGATTCCGTCGCCCCGCGTCGATTGAGCCGCTTCTCGGTCTCATCGGACCTTATTTGGACTTGCTACGGCATTTCCAAAATTCAAAAAACTACATTTTCTTTGAAAATTTATAAATTTTCTACTAAAAATTTTCTATTTTTGGCTTCATTCGATCCGTCTCGCCGAGACGAGTCCAGCGACACCCCGTTTTCGAAGATCGGACGTATACTTTTTGAAAAATTCTAGGATTTGTCCAAAACTAGCATACCGAGGTTACTTGGTAAGTGCTTTTCTCCATACATTGGTATTAAAATTTTCAAAAAATTTCCTCAAAAGTATATGTGTGATATATCGTTGGATTCGATAATTCGGCGCTATTTAAACGGTGCGCATACGGATTTGATTTTCGTGCGCGCCCCATACTAAATTTTCCAAAAAACTATAAAAACTTTGCATTTTTGAATTTTCCAAATTTTCCAAGGACACTGGTTGTTCCAAATTTTATTTTTTCTCGTAGATTCCGTCGCCCCGCGTCGATTGAGCCGCTTCTCGGTCTCATCGGACCTTATTTGGACTTGCTACGGCATTTCCAAAATTCAAAAAACTACATTTTCTTTGAAAATTTATAAATTTTCTACTAAAAATTTTCTATTTTTGGCTTCATTCGATCCGTCTCGCCGAGACGAGTCCAGCGACACCCCGTTTTCGAAGATCGGACGTATACTTTTTGAAAAATTCTAGGATTTGTCCAAAACTAGCATACCGAGGTTACTTGGTAAGTGCTTTTCTCCATACATTGGTATTAAAATTTTCAAAAAATTTCCTCAAAAGTATATGTGTGATATATCGTTGGATTCGATAATTCGGCGCTATTTAAACGGTGCGCATACGGATTTGATTTTCGTGCGCGCCCCATACTAAATTTTCCAAAAAACTATAAAAACTTTGCATTTTTGAATTTTCCAAATTTTCCAAGGACACTGGTTGTTCCAAATTTTATTTTTTCTCGTAGATTCCGTCGCCCCGCGTCGATTGAGCCGCTTCTCGGTCTCATCGGACCTTATTTGGACTTGCTACGGCATTTCCAAAATTCAAAAAACTACATTTTCTTTGAAAATTTATAAATTTTCTACTAAAAATTTTCTATTTTTGGCTTCATTCGATCCGTCTCGCCGAGACGAGTCCAGCGACACCCCGTTTTCGAAGATCGGACGTATACTTTTTGAAAAATTCTAGGATTTGTCCAAAACTAGCATACCGAGGTTACTTGGTAAGTGCTTTTCTCCATACATTGGTATTAAAATTTTCAAAAAATTTCCTCAAAAGTATATGTGTGATATATCGTTGGATTCGATAATTCGGCGCTATTTAAACGGTGCGCATACGGATTTGATTTTCGTGCGCGCCCCATACTAAATTTTCCAAAAAACTATAAAAACTTTGCATTTTTGAATTTTCCAAATTTTCCAAGGACACTGGTTGTTCCAAATTTTATTTTTTCTCGTAGATTCCGTCGCCCCGCGTCGATTGAGCCGCTTCTCGGTCTCATCGGACCTTATTTGGACTTGCTACGGCATTTCCAAAATTCAAAAAACTACATTTTCTTTGAAAATTTATAAATTTTCTACTAAAAATTTTCTATTTTTGGCTTCATTCGATCCGTCTCGCCGAGACGAGTCCAGCGACACCCCGTTTTCGAAGATCGGACGTATACTTTTTGAAAAATTCTAGGATTTGTCCAAAACTAGCATACCGAGGTTACTTGGTAAGTGCTTTTCTCCATACATTGGTATTAAAATTTTCAAAAAATTTCCTCAAAAGTATATGTGTGATATATCGTTGGATTCGATAATTCGGCGCTATTTAAACGGTGCGCATACGGATTTGATTTTCGTGCGCGCCCCATACTAAATTTTCCAAAAAACTATAAAAACTTTGCATTTTTGAATTTTCCAAATTTTCCAAGGACACTGGTTGTTCCAAATTTTATTTTTTCTCGTAGATTCCGTCGCCCCGCGTCGATTGAGCCGCTTCTCGGTCTCATCGGACCTTATTTGGACTTGCTACGGCATTTCCAAAATTCAAAAAACTACATTTTCTTTGAAAATTTATAAATTTTCTACTAAAAATTTTCTATTTTTGGCTTCATTCGATCCGTCTCGCCGAGACGAGTCCAGCGACACCCCGTTTTCGAAGATCGGACGTATACTTTTTGAAAAATTCTAGGATTTGTCCAAAACTAGCATACCGAGGTTACTTGGTAAGTGCTTTTCTCCATACATTGGTATTAAAATTTTCAAAAAATTTCCTCAAAAGTATATGTGTGATATATCGTTGGATTCGATAATTCGGCGCTATTTAAACGGTGCGCATACGGATTTGATTTTCGTGCGCGCCCCATACTAAATTTTCCAAAAAACTATAAAAACTTTGCATTTTTGAATTTTCCAAATTTTCCAAGGACACTGGTTGTTCCAAATTTTATTTTTTCTCGTAGATTCCGTCGCCCCGCGTCGATTGAGCCGCTTCTCGGTCTCATCGGACCTTATTTGGACTTGCTACGGCATTTCCAAAATTCAAAAAACTACATTTTCTTTGAAAATTTATAAATTTTCTACTAAAAATTTTCTATTTTTGGCTTCATTCGATCCGTCTCGCCGAGACGAGTCCAGCGACACCCCGTTTTCGAAGATCGGACGTATACTTTTTGAAAAATTCTAGGATTTGTCCAAAACTAGCATACCGAGGTTACTTGGTAAGTGCTTTTCTCCATACATTGGTATTAAAATTTTCAAAAAATTTCCTCAAAAGTATATGTGTGATATATCGTTGGATTCGATAATTCGGCGCTATTTAAACGGTGCGCATACGGATTTGATTTTCGTGCGCGCCCCATACTAAATTTTCCAAAAAACTATAAAAACTTTGCATTTTTGAATTTTCCAAATTTTCCAAGGACACTGGTTGTTCCAAATTTTATTTTTTCTCGTAGATTCCGTCGCCCCGCGTCGATTGAGCCGCTTCTCGGTCTCATCGGACCTTATTTGGACTTGCTACGGCATTTCCAAAATTCAAAAAACTACATTTTCTTTGAAAATTTATAAATTTTCTACTAAAAATTTTCTATTTTTGGCTTCATTCGATCCGTCTCGCCGAGACGAGTCCAGCGACACCCCGTTTTCGAAGATCGGACGTATACTTTTTGAAAAATTCTAGGATTTGTCCAAAACTAGCATACCGAGGTTACTTGGTAAGTGCTTTTCTCCATACATTGGTATTAAAATTTTCAAAAAATTTCCTCAAAAGTATATGTGTGATATATCGTTGGATTCGATAATTCGGCGCTATTTAAACGGTGCGCATACGGATTTGATTTTCGTGCGCGCCCCATACTAAATTTTCCAAAAAACTATAAAAACTTTGCATTTTTGAATTTTCCAAATTTTCCAAGGACACTGGTTGTTCCAAATTTTATTTTTTCTCGTAGATTCCGTCGCCCCGCGTCGATTGAGCCGCTTCTCGGTCTCATCGGACCTTATTTGGACTTGCTACGGCATTTCCAAAATTCAAAAAACTACATTTTCTTTGAAAATTTATAAATTTTCTACTAAAAATTTTCTATTTTTGGCTTCATTCGATCCGTCTCGCCGAGACGAGTCCAGCGACACCCCGTTTTCGAAGATCGGACGTATACTTTTTGAAAAATTCTAGGATTTGTCCAAAACTAGCATACCGAGGTTACTTGGTAAGTGCTTTTCTCCATACATTGGTATTAAAATTTTCAAAAAATTTCCTCAAAAGTATATGTGTGATATATCGTTGGATTCGATAATTCGGCGCTATTTAAACGGTGCGCATACGGATTTGATTTTCGTGCGCGCCCCATACTAAATTTTCCAAAAAACTATAAAAACTTTGCATTTTTGAATTTTCCAAATTTTCCAAGGACACTGGTTGTTCCAAATTTTATTTTTTCTCGTAGATTCCGTCGCCCCGCGTCGATTGAGCCGCTTCTCGGTCTCATCGGACCTTATTTGGACTTGCTACGGCATTTCCAAAATTCAAAAAACTACATTTTCTTTGAAAATTTATAAATTTTCTACTAAAAATTTTCTATTTTTGGCTTCATTCGATCCGTCTCGCCGAGACGAGTCCAGCGACACCCCGTTTTCGAAGATCGGACGTATACTTTTTGAAAAATTCTAGGATTTGTCCAAAACTAGCATACCGAGGTTACTTGGTAAGTGCTTTTCTCCATACATTGGTATTAAAATTTTCAAAAAATTTCCTCAAAAGTATATGTGTGATATATCGTTGGATTCGATAATTCGGCGCTATTTAAACGGTGCGCATACGGATTTGATTTTCGTGCGCGCCCCATACTAAATTTTCCAAAAAACTATAAAAACTTTGCATTTTTGAATTTTCCAAATTTTCCAAGGACACTGGTTGTTCCAAATTTTATTTTTTCTCGTAGATTCCGTCGCCCCGCGTCGATTGAGCCGCTTCTCGGTCTCATCGGACCTTATTTGGACTTGCTACGGCATTTCCAAAATTCAAAAAACTACATTTTCTTTGAAAATTTATAAATTTTCTACTAAAAATTTTCTATTTTTGGCTTCATTCGATCCGTCTCGCCGAGACGAGTCCAGCGACACCCCGTTTTCGAAGATCGGACGTATACTTTTTGAAAAATTCTAGGATTTGTCCAAAACTAGCATACCGAGGTTACTTGGTAAGTGCTTTTCTCCATACATTGGTATTAAAATTTTCAAAAAATTTCCTCAAAAGTATATGTGTGATATATCGTTGGATTCGATAATTCGGCGCTATTTAAACGGTGCGCATACGGATTTGATTTTCGTGCGCGCCCCATACTAAATTTTCCAAAAAACTATAAAAACTTTGCATTTTTGAATTTTCCAAATTTTCCAAGGACACTGGTTGTTCCAAATTTTATTTTTTCTCGTAGATTCCGTCGCCCCGCGTCGATTGAGCCGCTTCTCGGTCTCATCGGACCTTATTTGGACTTGCTACGGCATTTCCAAAATTCAAAAAACTACATTTTCTTTGAAAATTTATAAATTTTCTACTAAAAATTTTCTATTTTTGGCTTCATTCGATCCGTCTCGCCGAGACGAGTCCAGCGACACCCCGTTTTCGAAGATCGGACGTATACTTTTTGAAAAATTCTAGGATTTGTCCAAAACTAGCATACCGAGGTTACTTGGTAAGTGCTTTTCTCCATACATTGGTATTAAAATTTTCAAAAAATTTCCTCAAAAGTATATGTGTGATATATCGTTGGATTCGATAATTCGGCGCTATTTAAACGGTGCGCATACGGATTTGATTTTCGTGCGCGCCCCATACTAAATTTTCCAAAAAACTATAAAAACTTTGCATTTTTGAATTTTCCAAATTTTCCAAGGACACTGGTTGTTCCAAATTTTATTTTTTCTCGTAGATTCCGTCGCCCCGCGTCGATTGAGCCGCTTCTCGGTCTCATCGGACCTTATTTGGACTTGCTACGGCATTTCCAAAATTCAAAAAACTACATTTTCTTTGAAAATTTATAAATTTTCTACTAAAAATTTTCTATTTTTGGCTTCATTCGATCCGTCTCGCCGAGACGAGTCCAGCGACACCCCGTTTTCGAAGATCGGACGTATACTTTTTGAAAAATTCTAGGATTTGTCCAAAACTAGCATACCGAGGTTACTTGGTAAGTGCTTTTCTCCATACATTGGTATTAAAATTTTCAAAAAATTTCCTCAAAAGTATATGTGTGATATATCGTTGGATTCGATAATTCGGCGCTATTTAAACGGTGCGCATACGGATTTGATTTTCGTGCGCGCCCCATACTAAATTTTCCAAAAAACTATAAAAACTTTGCATTTTTGAATTTTCCAAATTTTCCAAGGACACTGGTTGTTCCAAATTTTATTTTTTCTCGTAGATTCCGTCGCCCCGCGTCGATTGAGCCGCTTCTCGGTCTCATCGGACCTTATTTGGACTTGCTACGGCATTTCCAAAATTCAAAAAACTACATTTTCTTTGAAAATTTATAAATTTTCTACTAAAAATTTTCTATTTTTGGCTTCATTCGATCCGTCTCGCCGAGACGAGTCCAGCGACACCCCGTTTTCGAAGATCGGACGTATACTTTTTGAAAAATTCTAGGATTTGTCCAAAACTAGCATACCGAGGTTACTTGGTAAGTGCTTTTCTCCATACATTGGTATTAAAATTTTCAAAAAATTTCCTCAAAAGTATATGTGTGATATATCGTTGGATTCGATAATTCGGCGCTATTTAAACGGTGCGCATACGGATTTGATTTTCGTGCGCGCCCCATACTAAATTTTCCAAAAAACTATAAAAACTTTGCATTTTTGAATTTTCCAAATTTTCCAAGGACACTGGTTGTTCCAAATTTTATTTTTTCTCGTAGATTCCGTCGCCCCGCGTCGATTGAGCCGCTTCTCGGTCTCATCGGACCTTATTTGGACTTGCTACGGCATTTCCAAAATTCAAAAAACTACATTTTCTTTGAAAATTTATAAATTTTCTACTAAAAATTTTCTATTTTTGGCTTCATTCGATCCGTCTCGCCGAGACGAGTCCAGCGACACCCCGTTTTCGAAGATCGGACGTATACTTTTTGAAAAATTCTAGGATTTGTCCAAAACTAGCATACCGAGGTTACTTGGTAAGTGCTTTTCTCCATACATTGGTATTAAAATTTTCAAAAAATTTCCTCAAAAGTATATGTGTGATATATCGTTGGATTCGATAATTCGGCGCTATTTAAACGGTGCGCATACGGATTTGATTTTCGTGCGCGCCCCATACTAAATTTTCCAAAAAACTATAAAAACTTTGCATTTTTGAATTTTCCAAATTTTCCAAGGACACTGGTTGTTCCAAATTTTATTTTTTCTCGTAGATTCCGTCGCCCCGCGTCGATTGAGCCGCTTCTCGGTCTCATCGGACCTTATTTGGACTTGCTACGGCATTTCCAAAATTCAAAAAACTACATTTTCTTTGAAAATTTATAAATTTTCTACTAAAAATTTTCTATTTTTGGCTTCATTCGATCCGTCTCGCCGAGACGAGTCCAGCGACACCCCGTTTTCGAAGATCGGACGTATACTTTTTGAAAAATTCTAGGATTTGTCCAAAACTAGCATACCGAGGTTACTTGGTAAGTGCTTTTCTCCATACATTGGTATTAAAATTTTCAAAAAATTTCCTCAAAAGTATATGTGTGATATATCGTTGGATTCGATAATTCGGCGCTATTTAAACGGTGCGCATACGGATTTGATTTTCGTGCGCGCCCCATACTAAATTTTCCAAAAAACTATAAAAACTTTGCATTTTTGAATTTTCCAAATTTTCCAAGGACACTGGTTGTTCCAAATTTTATTTTTTCTCGTAGATTCCGTCGCCCCGCGTCGATTGAGCCGCTTCTCGGTCTCATCGGACCTTATTTGGACTTGCTACGGCATTTCCAAAATTCAAAAAACTACATTTTCTTTGAAAATTTATAAATTTTCTACTAAAAATTTTCTATTTTTGGCTTCATTCGATCCGTCTCGCCGAGACGAGTCCAGCGACACCCCGTTTTCGAAGATCGGACGTATACTTTTTGAAAAATTCTAGGATTTGTCCAAAACTAGCATACCGAGGTTACTTGGTAAGTGCTTTTCTCCATACATTGGTATTAAAATTTTCAAAAAATTTCCTCAAAAGTATATGTGTGATATATCGTTGGATTCGATAATTCGGCGCTATTTAAACGGTGCGCATACGGATTTGATTTTCGTGCGCGCCCCATACTAAATTTTCCAAAAAACTATAAAAACTTTGCATTTTTGAATTTTCCAAATTTTCCAAGGACACTGGTTGTTCCAAATTTTATTTTTTCTCGTAGATTCCGTCGCCCCGCGTCGATTGAGCCGCTTCTCGGTCTCATCGGACCTTATTTGGACTTGCTACGGCATTTCCAAAATTCAAAAAACT
Source organism: Euzophera pinguis (assembly GCA_947363495.1). Lineage (NCBI taxonomy): Eukaryota > Metazoa > Arthropoda > Insecta > Lepidoptera > Pyralidae > Euzophera > Euzophera pinguis. The sequence continues at coordinate 30,972 of CANASO010000016.1, forward strand.
ACATTTTCTTTGAAAATTTATAAATTTTCTACTAAAAATTTTCTATTTTTGGCTTCATTCGATCCGTCTCGCCGAGACGAGTCCAGCGACACCCCGTTTTCGAAGATCGGACGTATACTTTTTGAAAAATTCTAGGATTTGTCCAAAACTAGCATACCGAGGTTACTTGGTAAGTGCTTTTCTCCATACATTGGTATTAAAATTTTCAAAAAATTTCCTCAAAAGTATATGTGTGATATATCGTTGGATTCGATAATTCGGCGCTATTTAAACGGTGCGCATACGGATTTGATTTTCGTGCGCGCCCCATACTAAATTTTCCAAAAAACTATAAAAACTTTGCATTTTTGAATTTTCCAAATTTTCCAAGGACACTGGTTGTTCCAAATTTTATTTTTTCTCGTAGATTCCGTCGCCCCGCGTCGATTGAGCCGCTTCTCGGTCTCATCGGACCTTATTTGGACTTGCTACGGCATTTCCAAAATTCAAAAAACTACATTTTCTTTGAAAATTTATAAATTTTCTACTAAAAATTTTCTATTTTTGGCTTCATTCGATCCGTCTCGCCGAGACGAGTCCAGCGACACCCCGTTTTCGAAGATCGGACGTATACTTTTTGAAAAATTCTAGGATTTGTCCAAAACTAGCATACCGAGGTTACTTGGTAAGTGCTTTTCTCTCCATACATTGGTATTAAAATTTTCAAAAAATTTCCTCAAAAGTATATGTGTGATATATCGTTGGATTCGATAATTCGGCGCTATTTAAACGGTGCGCATACGGATTTGATTTTCGTGCGCGCCCCATACTAAATTTTCCAAAAAACTATAAAAACTTTGCATTTTTGAATTTTCCAAATTTTCCAAGGACACTGGTTGTTCCAAATTTTATTTTTTCTCGTAGATTCCGTCGCCCCGCGTCGATTGAGCCGCTTCTCGGTCTCATCGGACCTTATTTGGACTTGCTACGGCATTTCCAAAATTCAAAAAACTACATTTTCTTTGAAAATTTATAAATTTTCTACTAAAAATTTTCTATTTTTGGCTTCATTCGATCCGTCTCGCCGAGACGAGTCCAGCGACACCCCGTTTTCGAAGATCGGACGTATACTTTTTGAAAAATTCTAGGATTTGTCCAAAACTAGCATACCGAGGTTACTTGGTAAGTGCTTTTCTCCATACATTGGTATTAAAATTTTCAAAAAATTTCCTCAAAAGTATATGTGTGATATATCGTTGGATTCGATAATTCGGCGCTATTTAAACGGTGCGCATACGGATTTGATTTTCGTGCGCGCCCCATACTAAATTTTCCAAAAAACTATAAAAACTTTGCATTTTTGAATTTTCCAAATTTTCCAAGGACACTGGTTGTTCCAAATTTTATTTTTTCTCGTAGATTCCGTCGCCCCGCGTCGATTGAGCCGCTTCTCGGTCTCATCGGACCTTATTTGGACTTGCTACGGCATTTCCAAAATTCAAAAAACTACATTTTCTTTGAAAATTTATAAATTTTCTACTAAAAATTTTCTATTTTTGGCTTCATTCGATCCGTCTCGCCGAGACGAGTCCAGCGACACCCCGTTTTCGAAGATCGGACGTATACTTTTTGAAAAATTCTAGGATTTGTCCAAAACTAGCATACCGAGGTTACTTGGTAAGTGCTTTTCTCCATACATTGGTATTAAAATTTTCAAAAAATTTCCTCAAAAGTATATGTGTGATATATCGTTGGATTCGATAATTCGGCGCTATTTAAACGGTGCGCATACGGATTTGATTTTCGTGCGCGCCCCATACTAAATTTTCCAAAAAACTATAAAAACTTTGCATTTTTGAATTTTCCAAATTTTCCAAGGACACTGGTTGTTCCAAATTTTATTTTTTCTCGTAGATTCCGTCGCCCCGCGTCGATTGAGCCGCTTCTCGGTCTCATCGGACCTTATTTGGACTTGCTACGGCATTTCCAAAATTCAAAAAACTACATTTTCTTTGAAAATTTATAAATTTTCTACTAAAAATTTTCTATTTTTGGCTTCATTCGATCCGTCTCGCCGAGACGAGTCCAGCGACACCCCGTTTTCGAAGATCGGACGTATACTTTTTGAAAAATTCTAGGATTTGTCCAAAACTAGCATACCGAGGTTACTTGGTAAGTGCTTTTCTCCATACATTGGTATTAAAATTTTCAAAAAATTTCCTCAAAAGTATATGTGTGATATATCGTTGGATTCGATAATTCGGCGCTATTTAAACGGTGCGCATACGGATTTGATTTTCGTGCGCGCCCCATACTAAATTTTCCAAAAAACTATAAAAACTTTGCATTTTTGAATTTTCCAAATTTTCCAAGGACACTGGTTGTTCCAAATTTTATTTTTTCTCGTAGATTCCGTCGCCCCGCGTCGATTGAGCCGCTTCTCGGTCTCATCGGACCTTATTTGGACTTGCTACGGCATTTCCAAAATTCAAAAAACTACATTTTCTTTGAAAATTTATAAATTTTCTACTAAAAATTTTCTATTTTTGGCTTCATTCGATCCGTCTCGCCGAGACGAGTCCAGCGACACCCCGTTTTCGAAGATCGGACGTATACTTTTTGAAAAATTCTAGGATTTGTCCAAAACTAGCATACCGAGGTTACTTGGTAAGTGCTTTTCTCCATACATTGGTATTAAAATTTTCAAAAAATTTCCTCAAAAGTATATGTGTGATATATCGTTGGATTCGATAATTCGGCGCTATTTAAACGGTGCGCATACGGATTTGATTTTCGTGCGCGCCCCATACTAAATTTTCCAAAAAACTATAAAAACTTTGCATTTTTGAATTTTCCAAATTTTCCAAGGACACTGGTTGTTCCAAATTTTATTTTTTCTCGTAGATTCCGTCGCCCCGCGTCGATTGAGCCGCTTCTCGGTCTCATCGGACCTTATTTGGACTTGCTACGGCATTTCCAAAATTCAAAAAAACTACATTTTCTTTGAAAATTTATAAATTTTCTACTAAAAATTTTCTATTTTTGGCTTCATTCGATCCGTCTCGCCGAGACGAGTCCAGCGACACCCCGTTTTCGAAGATCGGACGTATACTTTTTGAAAAATTCTAGGATTTGTCCAAAACTAGCATACCGAGGTTACTTGGTAAGTGCTTTTCTCCATACATTGGTATTAAAATTTTCAAAAAATTTCCTCAAAAGTATATGTGTGATATATCGTTGGATTCGATAATTCGGCGCTATTTAAACGGTGCGCATACGGATTTGATTTTCGTGCGCGCCCCATACTAAATTTTCCAAAAAACTATAAAAACTTTGCATTTTTGAATTTTCCAAATTTTCCAAGGACACTGGTTGTTCCAAATTTTATTTTTTCTCGTAGATTCCGTCGCCCCGCGTCGATTGAGCCGCTTCTCGGTCTCATCGGACCTTATTTGGACTTGCTACGGCATTTCCAAAATTCAAAAAACTACATTTTCTTTGAAAATTTATAAATTTTCTACTAAAAATTTTCTATTTTTGGCTTCATTCGATCCGTCTCGCCGAGACGAGTCCAGCGACACCCCGTTTTCGAAGATCGGACGTATACTTTTTGAAAAATTCTAGGATTTGTCCAAAACTAGCATACCGAGGTTACTTGGTAAGTGCTTTTCTCCATACATTGGTATTAAAATTTTCAAAAAATTTCCTCAAAAGTATATGTGTGATATATCGTTGGATTCGATAATTCGGCGCTATTTAAACGGTGCGCATACGGATTTGATTTTCGTGCGCGCCCCATACTAAATTTTCCAAAAAACTATAAAAACTTTGCATTTTTGAATTTTCCAAATTTTCCAAGGACACTGGTTGTTCCAAATTTTATTTTTTCTCGTAGATTCCGTCGCCCCGCGTCGATTGAGCCGCTTCTCGGTCTCATCGGACCTTATTTGGACTTGCTACGGCATTTCCAAAATTCAAAAAACTACATTTTCTTTGAAAATTTATAAATTTTCTACTAAAAATTTTCTATTTTTGGCTTCATTCGATCCGTCTCGCCGAGACGAGTCCAGCGACACCCCGTTTTCGAAGATCGGACGTATACTTTTTGAAAAATTCTAGGATTTGTCCAAAACTAGCATACCGAGGTTACTTGGTAAGTGCTTTTCTCCATACATTGGTATTAAAATTTTCAAAAAATTTCCTCAAAAGTATATGTGTGATATATCGTTGGATTCGATAATTCGGCGCTATTTAAACGGTGCGCATACGGATTTGATTTTCGTGCGCGCCCCATACTAAATTTTCCAAAAAACTATAAAAACTTTGCATTTTTGAATTTTCCAAATTTTCCAAGGACACTGGTTGTTCCAAATTTTATTTTTTCTCGTAGATTCCGTCGCCCCGCGTCGATTGAGCCGCTTCTCGGTCTCATCGGACCTTATTTGGACTTGCTACGGCATTTCCAAAATTCAAAAAACTACATTTTCTTTGAAAATTTATAAATTTTCTACTAAAAATTTTCTATTTTTGGCTTCATTCGATCCGTCTCGCCGAGACGAGTCCAGCGACACCCCGTTTTCGAAGATCGGACGTATACTTTTTGAAAAATTCTAGGATTTGTCCAAAACTAGCATACCGAGGTTACTTGGTAAGTGCTTTTCTCCATACATTGGTATTAAAATTTTCAAAAAATTTCCTCAAAAGTATATGTGTGATATATCGTTGGATTCGATAATTCGGCGCTATTTAAACGGTGCGCATACGGATTTGATTTTCGTGCGCGCCCCATACTAAATTTTCCAAAAAACTATAAAAACTTTGCATTTTTGAATTTTCCAAATTTTTCCAAGGACACTGGTTGTTCCAAATTTTATTTTTTCTCGTAGATTCCGTCGCCCCGCGTCGATTGAGCCGCTTCTCGGTCTCATCGGACCTTATTTGGACTTGCTACGGCATTTCCAAAATTCAAAAAACTACATTTTCTTTGAAAATTTATAAATTTTCTACTAAAAATTTTCTATTTTTGGCTTCATTCGATCCGTCTCGCCGAGACGAGTCCAGCGACACCCCGTTTTCGAAGATCGGACGTATACTTTTTGAAAAATTCTAGGATTTGTCCAAAACTAGCATACCGAGGTTACTTGGTAAGTGCTTTTCTCCATACATTGGTATTAAAATTTTCAAAAAATTTCCTCAAAAGTATATGTGTGATATATCGTTGGATTCGATAATTCGGCGCTATTTAAACGGTGCGCATACGGATTTGATTTTCGTGCGCGCCCCATACTAAATTTTCCAAAAAACTATAAAAACTTTGCATTTTTGAATTTTCCAAATTTTCCAAGGACACTGGTTGTTCCAAATTTTATTTTTTCTCGTAGATTCCGTCGCCCCGCGTCGATTGAGCCGCTTCTCGGTCTCATCGGACCTTATTTGGACTTGCTACGGCATTTCCAAAATTCAAAAAACTACATTTTCTTTGAAAATTTATAAATTTTCTACTAAAAATTTTCTATTTTTGGCTTCATTCGATCCGTCTCGCCGAGACGAGTCCAGCGACACCCCGTTTTCGAAGATCGGACGTATACTTTTTGAAAAATTCTAGGATTTGTCCAAAACTAGCATACCGAGGTTACTTGGTAAGTGCTTTTCTCCATACATTGGTATTAAAATTTTCAAAAAATTTCCTCAAAAGTATATGTGTGATATATCGTTGGATTCGATAATTCGGCGCTATTTAAACGGTGCGCATACGGATTTGATTTTCGTGCGCGCCCCATACTAAATTTTCCAAAAAACTATAAAAACTTTGCATTTTTGAATTTTCCAAATTTTCCAAGGACACTGGTTGTTCCAAATTTTATTTTTTCTCGTAGATTCCGTCGCCCCGCGTCGATTGAGCCGCTTCTCGGTCTCATCGGACCTTATTTGGACTTGCTACGGCATTTCCAAAATTCAAAAAACTACATTTTCTTTGAAAATTTATAAATTTTCTACTAAAAATTTTCTATTTTTGGCTTCATTCGATCCGTCTCGCCGAGACGAGTCCAGCGACACCCCGTTTTCGAAGATCGGACGTATACTTTTTGAAAAATTCTAGGATTTGTCCAAAACTAGCATACCGAGGTTACTTGGTAAGTGCTTTTCTCCATACATTGGTATTAAAATTTTCAAAAAATTTCCTCAAAAGTATATGTGTGATATATCGTTGGATTCGATAATTCGGCGCTATTTAAACGGTGCGCATACGGATTTGATTTTCGTGCGCGCCCCATACTAAATTTTCCAAAAAACTATAAAAACTTTGCATTTTTGAATTTTCCAAATTTTCCAAGGACACTGGTTGTTCCAAATTTTATTTTTTCTCGTAGATTCCGTCGCCCCGCGTCGATTGAGCCGCTTCTCGGTCTCATCGGACCTTATTTGGACTTGCTACGGCATTTCCAAAATTCAAAAAACTACATTTTCTTTGAAAATTTATAAATTTTCTACTAAAAATTTTCTATTTTTGGCTTCATTCGATCCGTCTCGCCGAGACGAGTCCAGCGACACCCCGTTTTCGAAGATCGGACGTATACTTTTTGAAAAATTCTAGGATTTGTCCAAAACTAGCATACCGAGGTTACTTGGTAAGTGCTTTTCTCCATACATTGGTATTAAAATTTTCAAAAAATTTCCTCAAAAGTATATGTGTGATATATCGTTGGATTCGATAATTCGGCGCTATTTAAACGGTGCGCATACGGATTTGATTTTCGTGCGCGCCCCATACTAAATTTTCCAAAAAACTATAAAAACTTTGCATTTTTGAATTTTCCAAATTTTCCAAGGACACTGGTTGTTCCAAATTTTATTTTTTCTCGTAGATTCCGTCGCCCCGCGTCGATTGAGCCGCTTCTCGGTCTCATCGGACCTTATTTGGACTTGCTACGGCATTTCCAAAATTCAAAAAACTACATTTTCTTTGAAAATTTATAAATTTTCTACTAAAAATTTTCTATTTTTGGCTTCATTCGATCCGTCTCGCCGAGACGAGTCCAGCGACACCCCGTTTTCGAAGATCGGACGTATACTTTTTGAAAAATTCTAGGATTTGTCCAAAACTAGCATACCGAGGTTACTTGGTAAGTGCTTTTCTCCATACATTGGTATTAAAATTTTCAAAAAATTTCCTCAAAAGTATATGTGTGATATATCGTTGGATTCGATAATTCGGCGCTATTTAAACGGTGCGCATACGGATTTGATTTTCGTGCGCGCCCCATACTAAATTTTCCAAAAAACTATAAAAACTTTGCATTTTTGAATTTTCCAAATTTTCCAAGGACACTGGTTGTTCCAAATTTTATTTTTTCTCGTAGATTCCGTCGCCCCGCGTCGATTGAGCCGCTTCTCGGTCTCATCGGACCTTATTTGGACTTGCTACGGCATTTCCAAAATTCAAAAAACTACATTTTCTTTGAAAATTTATAAATTTTCTACTAAAAATTTTCTATTTTTGGCTTCATTCGATCCGTCTCGCCGAGACGAGTCCAGCGACACCCCGTTTTCGAAGATCGGACGTATACTTTTTGAAAAATTCTAGGATTTGTCCAAAACTAGCATACCGAGGTTACTTGGTAAGTGCTTTTCTCCATACATTGGTATTAAAATTTTCAAAAAATTTCCTCAAAAGTATATGTGTGATATATCGTTGGATTCGATAATTCGGCGCTATTTAAACGGTGCGCATACGGATTTGATTTTCGTGCGCGCCCCATACTAAATTTTCCAAAAAACTATAAAAACTTTGCATTTTTGAATTTTCCAAATTTTCCAAGGACACTGGTTGTTCCAAATTTTATTTTTTCTCGTAGATTCCGTCGCCCCGCGTCGATTGAGCCGCTTCTCGGTCTCATCGGACCTTATTTGGACTTGCTACGGCATTTCCAAAATTCAAAAAACTACATTTTCTTTGAAAATTTATAAATTTTCTACTAAAAATTTTCTATTTTTGGCTTCATTCGATCCGTCTCGCCGAGACGAGTCCAGCGACACCCCGTTTTCGAAGATCGGACGTATACTTTTTGAAAAATTCTAGGATTTGTCCAAAACTAGCATACCGAGGTTACTTGGTAAGTGCTTTTCTCCATACATTGGTATTAAAATTTTCAAAAAATTTCCTCAAAAGTATATGTGTGATATATCGTTGGATTCGATAATTCGGCGCTATTTAAACGGTGCGCATACGGATTTGATTTTCGTGCGCGCCCCATACTAAATTTTCCAAAAAACTATAAAAACTTTGCATTTTTGAATTTTCCAAATTTTCCAAGGACACTGGTTGTTCCAAATTTTATTTTTTCTCGTAGATTCCGTCGCCCCGCGTCGATTGAGCCGCTTCTCGGTCTCATCGGACCTTATTTGGACTTGCTACGGCATTTCCAAAATTCAAAAAACTACATTTTCTTTGAAAATTTATAAATTTTCTACTAAAAATTTTCTATTTTTGGCTTCATTCGATCCGTCTCGCCGAGACGAGTCCAGCGACACCCCGTTTTCGAAGATCGGACGTATACTTTTTGAAAAATTCTAGGATTTGTCCAAAACTAGCATACCGAGGTTACTTGGTAAGTGCTTTTCTCCATACATTGGTATTAAAATTTTCAAAAAATTTCCTCAAAAGTATATGTGTGATATATCGTTGGATTCGATAATTCGGCGCTATTTAAACGGTGCGCATACGGATTTGATTTTCGTGCGCGCCCCATACTAAATTTTCCAAAAAACTATAAAAACTTTGCATTTTCCAAGGACACTGTTGTTCCAAATTTTATTTTTTTCTCGTAGATTCCGTCGCCCCGCGTCGATTGAGCCGCTTCTCGGTCTCATCGGACCTTATTTGGACTTGCTACGGCATTTCCAAAATTCAAAAAACTACATTTTCTTTGAAAATTTATAAATTTTCTACTAAAAATTTTCTATTTTTGGCTTCATTCGATCCGTCTCGCCGAGACGAGTCCAGCGACACCCCGTTTTCGAAGATCGGACGTATACTTTTTGAAAATTCTAGGATTTGTCCAAAACTAGCATACCGAGGTTACTTGGTAAGTGCTTTTCTCCATACATTGGTATTAAAATTTTCAAAAATTTCCTCAAAAGTATATGTGTGATATATCGTTGGATTCGATAATTCGGCGCTATTTAAACGGTGCGCATACGGATTTGATTTTCGTGCGCGCCCCATACTAAATTTTCCAAAAAACTATAAAAACTTTGCATTTTTGAATTTTCCAAATTTTCCAAGGACACTGGTTGTTCCAAATTTTATTTTTCTCGTAGATTCCGTCGCCCCGCGTCGATTGAGCCGCTTCTCGGTCTCATCGGACCTTATTTGGACTTGCTACGGCATTTCCAAAATTCAAAAAACTACATTTTCTTTGAAAATTTATAAATTTTCTACTAAAAATTTTCTATTTTTGGCTTCATTCGATCCGTCTCGCCGAGACGAGTCCAGCGACACCCCGTTTTCGAAGATCGGACGTATACTTTTTGAAAAATTCTAGGATTTGTCCAAAACTAGCATACCGAGGTTACTTGGTAAGTGCTTTTCTCCATACATTGGTATTAAAATTTTCAAAAAATTTCCTCAAAAGTATATGTGTGATATATCGTTGGATTCGATAATTCGGCGCTATTTAAACGGTGCGCATACGGATTTGATTTCGTGCGCGCCCCATACTAAATTTTCCAAAAAACTATAAAAACTTTGCATTTTTGAATTTTCCAAATTTTCCAAGGACACTGGTTGTTCCCAAATTTTATTTTTTCTCGTAGATTCCGTCGCCCCGCGTCGATTGAGCCGCTTCTCGGTCTCATCGGACCTTATTTGGACTTGCTACGGCATTTCCAAAATTCAAAAACTACATTTTCTTTGAAAATTTATAAATTTTCTACTAAAAATTTTCTATTTTTGGCTTCATTCGATCCGTCTCGCCGAGACGAGTCCAGCGACACCCCGTTTTCGAAGATCGGACGTATACTTTTTGAAAATTCTAGGATTTGTCCAAAACTAGCATACCGAGGTTACTTGGTAAGTGCTTTTCTCCATACATTGGTATTAAAATTTTCAAAAATTTCCTCAAAAGTATATGTGTGATATATCGTTGGATTCGATAATTCGGCGCTATTTAAACGGTGCGCATACGGATTTGATTTTCGTGCGCGCCCCATACTAAATTTTCCAAAAAACTATAAAAACTTTGCATTTTTGAATTTTCCAAATTTTCCAAGGACACTGGTTGTTCCAAATTTTATTTTTTCTCGTAGATTCCGTCGCCCCGCGTCGATTGAGCCGCTTCTCGGTCTCATCGGACCTTATTTGGACTTGCTACGGCATTTCCAAAATTCAAAAAACTACATTTTCTTTGAAAATTTATAAATTTTCTACTAAAATTTTCTATTTTTGGCTTCATTCGATCCGTCTCGCCGAGACGAGTCCAGCGACACCCCGTTTTCGAAGATCGGACGTATACTTTTTGAAAAATTCTAGGATTTGTCCAAAACTAGCATACCGAGGTTACTTGGTAAGTGCTTTTCTCCATACATTGGTATTAAAATTTTCAAAAAATTTCCTCAAAAGTATATGTGTGATATATCGTTGGATTCGATAATTCGGCGCTATTTAAACGGTGCGCATACGGATTTGATTTTCGTGCGCGCCCCATACTAAATTTTCCAAAAAACTATAAAAACTTTGCATTTTTGAATTTTCCAAATTTTCCAAGGACACTGGTTGTTCCAAATTTTATTTTTTCTCGTAGATTCCGTCGCCCCGCGTCGATTGAGCCGCTTCTCGGTCTCATCGGACCTTATTTGGACTTGCTACGGCATTTCCAAAATTCAAAAAACTACATTTTCTTTGAAAATTTATAAATTTTCTACTAAAATTTTCTATTTTTGGCTTCATTCGATCCGTCTCGCCGAGACGAGTCCAGCGACACCCCGTTTTCGAAGATCGGACGTATACTTTTTGAAAAATTCTAGGATTTGTCCAAAACTAGCATACCGAGGTTACTTGGTAAGTGCTTTTCTCCATACATTGGTATTAAAATTTTCAAAAATTTCCTCAAAAGTATATGTGTGATATATCGTTGGATTCGATAATTCGGCGCTATTTAAACGGTGCGCATACGGATTTGATTTTCGTGCGCGCCCCATACTAAATTTTCCAAAAAACTATAAAAACTTTGCATTTTTGAATTTTCCAAATTTTCCAAGGACACTGGTTGTTCCAAATTTTATTTTTTCTCGTAGATTCCGTCGCCCCGCGTCGATTGAGCCGCTTCTCGGTCTCATCGGACCTTATTTGGACTTGCTACGGCATTTCCAAAATTCAAAAAACTACATTTTCTTTGAAAATTTATAAATTTTCTACTAAAAATTTTCTATTTTTGGCTTCATTCGATCCGTCTCGCCGAGACGAGTCCAGCGACACCCCGTTTTCGAAGATCGGACGTATACTTTTTGAAAATTCTAGGATTTGTCCAAAACTAGCATACCGAGGTTACTTGGTAAGTGCTTTTCTCCATACATTGGTATTAAAATTTTCAAAAAATTTCCTCAAAAGTATATGTGTGATATATCGTTGGATTCGATAATTCGGCGCTATTTAAACGGTGCGCATACGGATTTGATTTTCGTGCGCGCCCCATACTAAATTTTCCAAAAAACTATAAAAACTTTGCATTTTTGAATTTTCCAAATTTTCCAAGGACACTGGTTGTTCCAAATTTTATTTTTTCTCGTAGATTCCGTCGCCCCGCGTCGATTGAGCCGCTTCTCGGTCTCATCGGACCTTATTTGGACTTGCTACGGCATTTCCAAAATTCAAAAAACTACATTTTCTTTGAAAATTTATAAATTTTCTACTAAAAATTTTCTATTTTTGGCTTCATTCGATCCGTCTCGCCGAGACGAGTCCAGCGACACCCCGTTTTCGAAGATCGGACGTATACTTTTTGAAAAATTCTAGGATTTGTCCAAACTAGCATACCGAGGTTACTTGGTAAGTGCTTTTCTCCATACATTGGTATTAAAATTTTCAAAAAATTTCCTCAAAAGTATATGTGTGATATATCGTTGGATTCGATAATTCGGCGCTATTTAAACGGTGCGCATACGGATTTGATTTTCGTGCGCGCCCCATACTAAATTTTCCAAAAAACTATAAAAACTTTGCATTTTTGAATTTCCAAATTTTCCAAGGACACTGGTTGTTCCAAATTTTATTTTTTTCTCGTAGATTCCGTCGCCCCGCGTCGATTGAGCCGCTTCTCGGTCTCATCGGACCTTATTTGGACTTGCTACGGCATTTCCAAAATTCAAAAAACTACATTTTCTTTGAAAATTTATAAATTTTCTACTAAAATTTTCTATTTTGGCTTCATTCGATCCGTCTCGCCGAGACGAGTCCAGCGACACCCCGTTTTCGAAGATCGGACGTATACTTTTTGAAAAATTCTAGGATTTGTCCAAAACTAGCATACCGAGGTTACTTGGTAAGTGCTTTTCTCCATACATTGGTATTAAAATTTTCAAAAAATTTCTCAAAAGTATATGTGTGATATATCGTTGGATTCGATAATTCGGCGCTATTTAAACGGTGCGCATACGGATTTGATTTTCGTGCGCGCCCCATACTAAATTTTCCAAAAAACTATAAAAACTTTGCATTTTGAATTTTCCAAATTTTCCAAGGACACTGGTTGTTCCAAATTTTATTTTTTCTCGTAGATTCCGTCGCCCCGCGTCGATTGAGCCGCTTCTCGGTCTCATCGGACCTTATTTGGACTTGCTACGGCATTTCCAAAATTCAAAAAACTACATTTTCTTTGAAAATTTATAAATTTTCTACTAAAAAATTTTCTATTTTTGGCTTCATTCGATCCGTCTCGCCGAGACGAGTCCAGCGACACCCCGTTTTCGAAGATCGGACGTATACTTTTTGAAAAATTCTAGGATTTGTCCAAAACTAGCATACCGAGGTTACTTGGTAAGTGCTTTTCTCCATACATTGGTATTAAAATTTTCAAAAAATTTCCTCAAAAGTATATGTGTGATATATCGTTGGATTCGATAATTCGGCGCTATTTAAACGGTGCGCATACGGATTTGATTTTCGTGCGCGCCCCATACTAAATTTTCCAAAAAACTATAAAAACTTTGCATTTTTGAATTTTCCAAATTTTCCAAGGACACTGGTTGTTCCAAATTTTATTTTTTCTCGTAGGATTCCGTCGCCCCGCGTCGATTGAGCCGCTTCTCGGTCTCATCGGACCTTATTTGGACTTGCTACGGCATTTCCAAAATTCAAAAAACTACATTTTCTTTGAAAATTTATAAATTTTCTACTAAAATTTTCTATTTTTGGCTTCATTCGATCCGTCTCGCCGAGACGAGTCCAGCGACACCCCGTTTTCGAAGATCGGACGTATACTTTTTTGAAAAATTCTAGGATTTGTCCAAAACTAGCATACCGAGGTTACTTGGTAAGTGCTTTTCTCCATACATTGGTATTAAAATTTTCAAAAATTTCCTCAAAAGTATATGTGTGATATATCGTTGGATTCGATAATTCGGCGCTATTTAAACGGTGCGCATACGGATTTGATTTTCGTGCGCGCCCCATACTAAATTTTCCAAAAAACTATAAAAACTTTGCATTTTTGAATTTTCCAAATTTTCCAAGGACACTGGTTGTTCCAAATTTTATTTTTTCTCGTAGATTCCGTCGCCCCGCGTCGATTGAGCCGCTTCTCGGTCTCATCGGACCTTATTTGGACTTGCTACGGCATTTCCAAAATTCAAAAAACTACATTTTCTTTGAAAATTTATAAATTTTCTACTAAAAATTTTCTATTTTTGGCTTCATTCGATCCGTCTCGCCGAGACGAGTCCAGCGACACCCCGTTTTCGAAGATCGGACGTATACTTTTTGAAAAATTCTAGGATTGTCCAAAACTAGCATACCGAGGTTACTTGGTAAGTGCTTTTCTCCATACATTGGTATTAAAATTTTCAAAAAATTTCCTCAAAAGTATATGTGTGATATATCGTTGGATTCGATAATTCGGCGCTATTTAAACGGTGCGCATACGGATTTGATTTTCGTGCGCGCCCCATACTAAATTTTCCAAAAAACTATAAAAACTTTGCATTTTTGAATTTTCCAAATTTTCCAAGGACACTGGTTGTTCCAAATTTTATTTTTTCTCGTAGATTCCGTCGCCCCGCGTCGATTGAGCCGCTTCTCGGTCTCATCGGACCTTATTTGGACTTGCTACGGCATTTCCAAAATTCAAAAAACTACATTTCTTTGAAAATTTATAATTTTCTACTAAAAATTTTCTATTTTTGGCTTCATTCGATCCGTCTCGCCGAGACGAGTCCAGCGACACCCCGTTTTCGAAGATCGGACGTATACTTTTTGAAAAATTCTAGGATTTGTCCAAAACTAGCATACCGAGGTTACTTGGTAAGTG
>CANASO010000017.1:0-20000 GCA_947363495.1 Euzophera pinguis
GAAATTTTGTATGGGGCGCGCGCGAGAAAATCAATCCGTCTGCGCCACCGTTTCCACTTAGCACCGAATTATCGAATCAACGATAATGTCACCACTTGTAATGTTTTGAGGAAAATTTTTGAAATTTCTAAGTACCAATGTATGGGGAAAAGACACTTAACAAGTAACTCTCGGTATGCTAATTTTGGACAAATCCTAAATTTTTCAAAAAGTATGCGTCCGATATTCGAAAACGGGGTGTCGCTGGACTCGTCTCGGCGAGACGGATCTAATGATGCCAAAAACAGAAAATATTTAGTGGAAAATTTATAAATTTTCAAAGAAAATGTTGTTTTTTGAATTTTGGAAATGCCGTAGCAAGTCCAAATACAGTCGGATGAGACCGAGAAGCGGCTCAATCGACGCGGGGCGACGGAATCTACTAGAATAAATTTAGTTTTGAACAACCAGTGTTCGTGGAAAATTTGGAAAATTCAAAAATGCAATTTTTTGGAGTTTTTTGGAAAATTTTGTATGGGGCGCGCGCGAAAATCAAATCCGTATGCGCACCGTTCAATTAGCACCGAATTATCGAATCCAACGATATGTCACACTTGTAATTTTGAGGAAAATTTTTGAAATTTCTAATACCAATGTATGGGGAAAAGCACTTACCAAGTAACCTCGGTATGCTAATTTTGGACAAATCCTAAAATTTTTCAAAAAGTATGCGTCCGATTTTCGAAAACGGGGTGTCGCTGGACTCGTCTCGGCGAGACGGATCTAATGATGCCAAAAACAGAAAATATTTAGTGGAAAATTTATAAATTTTCAAAGAAAATGTTGTTTTTTGAATTTTGGAAATGCCGTAGCAAGTCCAAATACAGTCGGATGAGACCGAGAAGCGGCTCAATCGACGCGGGGCGACGGAATCTACTAGAATAAATTTAGTTTTGAACAACCAGTGTTCGTGGAAAATTTGGAAAATTCAAAAATGCAATTTTTTGGAGTTTTTTGGAAAATTTTGTATGGGGCGCGCGCGAAAATCAAATCCGTATGCGCACCGTTCAATTAGCACCGAATTATCGAATCCAACGATATGTCACACTTGTAATTTTGAGGAAAATTTTTGAAATTTCTAATACCAATGTATGGGGAAAAGCACTTACCAAGTAACCTCGGTATGCTAATTTTGGACAAATCCTAAAATTTTTCAAAAAGTATGCGTCCGATTTTCGAAAACGGGGTGTCGCTGGACTCGTCTCGGCGAGACGGATCTAATGATGCCAAAAACAGAAAATATTTAGTGGAAAATTTATAAATTTTCAAAGAAAATGTTGTTTTTTGAATTTTGGAAATGCCGTAGCAAGTCCAAATACAGTCGGATGAGACCGAGAAGCGGCTCAATCGACGCGGGGCGACGGAATCTACTAGAATAAATTTAGTTTTGAACAACCAGTGTTCGTGGAAAATTTGGAAAATTCAAAAATGCAATTTTTTGGAGTTTTTTGGAAAATTTTGTATGGGGCGCGCGCGAAAATCAAATCCGTATGCGCACCGTTCAATTAGCACCGAATTATCGAATCCAACGATATGTCACACTTGTAATTTTGAGGAAAATTTTTGAAATTTCTAATACCAATGTATGGGGAAAAGCACTTACCAAGTAACCTCGGTATGCTAATTTTGGACAAATCCTAAAATTTTTCAAAAAGTATGCGTCCGATTTTCGAAAACGGGGTGTCGCTGGACTCGTCTCGGCGAGACGGATCTAATGATGCCAAAAACAGAAAATATTTAGTGGAAAATTTATAAATTTTCAAAGAAAATGTTGTTTTTTGAATTTTGGAAATGCCGTAGCAAGTCCAAATACAGTCGGATGAGACCGAGAAGCGGCTCAATCGACGCGGGGCGACGGAATCTACTAGAATAAATTTAGTTTTGAACAACCAGTGTTCGTGGAAAATTTGGAAAATTCAAAAATGCAATTTTTTGGAGTTTTTTGGAAAATTTTGTATGGGGCGCGCGCGAAAATCAAATCCGTATGCGCACCGTTCAATTAGCACCGAATTATCGAATCCAACGATATGTCACACTTGTAATTTTGAGGAAAATTTTTGAAATTTCTAATACCAATGTATGGGGAAAAGCACTTACCAAGTAACCTCGGTATGCTAATTTTGGACAAATCCTAAAATTTTTCAAAAAGTATGCGTCCGATTTTCGAAAACGGGGTGTCGCTGGACTCGTCTCGGCGAGACGGATCTAATGATGCCAAAAACAGAAAATATTTAGTGGAAAATTTATAAATTTTCAAAGAAAATGTTGTTTTTTGAATTTTGGAAATGCCGTAGCAAGTCCAAATACAGTCGGATGAGACCGAGAAGCGGCTCAATCGACGCGGGGCGACGGAATCTACTAGAATAAATTTAGTTTTGAACAACCAGTGTTCGTGGAAAATTTGGAAAATTCAAAAATGCAATTTTTTGGAGTTTTTTGGAAAATTTTGTATGGGGCGCGCGCGAAAATCAAATCCGTATGCGCACCGTTCAATTAGCACCGAATTATCGAATCCAACGATATGTCACACTTGTAATTTTGAGGAAAATTTTTGAAATTTCTAATACCAATGTATGGGGAAAAGCACTTACCAAGTAACCTCGGTATGCTAATTTTGGACAAATCCTAAAATTTTTCAAAAAGTATGCGTCCGATTTTCGAAAACGGGGTGTCGCTGGACTCGTCTCGGCGAGACGGATCTAATGATGCCAAAAACAGAAAATATTTAGTGGAAAATTTATAAATTTTCAAAGAAAATGTTGTTTTTTGAATTTTGGAAATGCCGTAGCAAGTCCAAATACAGTCGGATGAGACCGAGAAGCGGCTCAATCGACGCGGGGCGACGGAATCTACTAGAATAAATTTAGTTTTGAACAACCAGTGTTCGTGGAAAATTTGGAAAATTCAAAAATGCAATTTTTTGGAGTTTTTTGGAAAATTTTGTATGGGGCGCGCGCGAAAATCAAATCCGTATGCGCACCGTTCAATTAGCACCGAATTATCGAATCCAACGATATGTCACACTTGTAATTTTGAGGAAAATTTTTGAAATTTCTAATACCAATGTATGGGGAAAAGCACTTACCAAGTAACCTCGGTATGCTAATTTTGGACAAATCCTAAAATTTTTCAAAAAGTATGCGTCCGATTTTCGAAAACGGGGTGTCGCTGGACTCGTCTCGGCGAGACGGATCTAATGATGCCAAAAACAGAAAATATTTAGTGGAAAATTTATAAATTTTCAAAGAAAATGTTGTTTTTTGAATTTTGGAAATGCCGTAGCAAGTCCAAATACAGTCGGATGAGACCGAGAAGCGGCTCAATCGACGCGGGGCGACGGAATCTACTAGAATAAATTTAGTTTTGAACAACCAGTGTTCGTGGAAAATTTGGAAAATTCAAAAATGCAATTTTTTGGAGTTTTTTGGAAAATTT
This sequence comes from Euzophera pinguis, assembly GCA_947363495.1. Taxonomy (NCBI): domain Eukaryota; kingdom Metazoa; phylum Arthropoda; class Insecta; order Lepidoptera; family Pyralidae; genus Euzophera; species Euzophera pinguis. The sequence goes on from CANASO010000017.1 coordinate 3,475, forward strand.
TGTATGGGGCGCGCGCGAAAATCAAATCCGTATGCGCACCGTTCAATTAGCACCGAATTATCGAATCCAACGATATGTCACACTTGTAATTTTGAGGAAAATTTTTGAAATTTCTAATACCAATGTATGGGGAAAAGCACTTACCAAGTAACCTCGGTATGCTAATTTTGGACAAATCCTAAAATTTTTCAAAAAGTATGCGTCCGATTTTCGAAAACGGGGTGTCGCTGGACTCGTCTCGGCGAGACGGATCTAATGATGCCAAAAACAGAAAATATTTAGTGGAAAATTTATAAATTTTCAAAGAAAATGTTGTTTTTTGAATTTTGGAAATGCCGTAGCAAGTCCAAATACAGTCGGATGAGACCGAGAAGCGGCTCAATCGACGCGGGGCGACGGAATCTACTAGAATAAATTTAGTTTTGAACAACCAGTGTTCGTGGAAAATTTGGAAAATTCAAAAATGCAATTTTTTGGAGTTTTTTGGAAAATTTTGTATGGGGCGCGCGCGAAAATCAAATCCGTATGCGCACCGTTCAATTAGCACCGAATTATCGAATCCAACGATATGTCACACTTGTAATTTTGAGGAAAATTTTTGAAATTTCTAATACCAATGTATGGGGAAAAGCACTTACCAAGTAACCTCGGTATGCTAATTTTGGACAAATCCTAAAATTTTTCAAAAAGTATGCGTCCGATTTTCGAAAACGGGGTGTCGCTGGACTCGTCTCGGCGAGACGGATCTAATGATGCCAAAAACAGAAAATATTTAGTGGAAAATTTATAAATTTTCAAAGAAAATGTTGTTTTTTGAATTTTGGAAATGCCGTAGCAAGTCCAAATACAGTCGGATGAGACCGAGAAGCGGCTCAATCGACGCGGGGCGACGGAATCTACTAGAATAAATTTAGTTTTGAACAACCAGTGTTCGTGGAAAATTTGGAAAATTCAAAAATGCAATTTTTTGGAGTTTTTTGGAAAATTTTGTATGGGGCGCGCGCGAAAATCAAATCCGTATGCGCACCGTTCAATTAGCACCGAATTATCGAATCCAACGATATGTCACACTTGTAATTTTGAGGAAAATTTTTGAAATTTCTAATACCAATGTATGGGGAAAAGCACTTACCAAGTAACCTCGGTATGCTAATTTTGGACAAATCCTAAAATTTTTCAAAAAGTATGCGTCCGATTTTCGAAAACGGGGTGTCGCTGGACTCGTCTCGGCGAGACGGATCTAATGATGCCAAAAACAGAAAATATTTAGTGGAAAATTTATAAATTTTCAAAGAAAATGTTGTTTTTTGAATTTTGGAAATGCCGTAGCAAGTCCAAATACAGTCGGATGAGACCGAGAAGCGGCTCAATCGACGCGGGGCGACGGAATCTACTAGAATAAATTTAGTTTTGAACAACCAGTGTTCGTGGAAAATTTGGAAAATTCAAAAATGCAATTTTTTGGAGTTTTTTGGAAAATTTTGTATGGGGCGCGCGCGAAAATCAAATCCGTATGCGCACCGTTCAATTAGCACCGAATTATCGAATCCAACGATATGTCACACTTGTAATTTTGAGGAAAATTTTTGAAATTTCTAATACCAATGTATGGGGAAAAGCACTTACCAAGTAACCTCGGTATGCTAATTTTGGACAAATCCTAAAATTTTTCAAAAAGTATGCGTCCGATTTTCGAAAACGGGGTGTCGCTGGACTCGTCTCGGCGAGACGGATCTAATGATGCCAAAAACAGAAAATATTTAGTGGAAAATTTATAAATTTTCAAAGAAAATGTTGTTTTTTGAATTTTGGAAATGCCGTAGCAAGTCCAAATACAGTCGGATGAGACCGAGAAGCGGCTCAATCGACGCGGGGCGACGGAATCTACTAGAATAAATTTAGTTTTGAACAACCAGTGTTCGTGGAAAATTTGGAAAATTCAAAAATGCAATTTTTTGGAGTTTTTTGGAAAATTTTGTATGGGGCGCGCGCGAAAATCAAATCCGTATGCGCACCGTTCAATTAGCACCGAATTATCGAATCCAACGATATGTCACACTTGTAATTTTGAGGAAAATTTTTGAAATTTCTAATACCAATGTATGGGGAAAAGCACTTACCAAGTAACCTCGGTATGCTAATTTTGGACAAATCCTAAAATTTTTCAAAAAGTATGCGTCCGATTTTCGAAAACGGGGTGTCGCTGGACTCGTCTCGGCGAGACGGATCTAATGATGCCAAAAACAGAAAATATTTAGTGGAAAATTTATAAATTTTCAAAGAAAATGTTGTTTTTTGAATTTTGGAAATGCCGTAGCAAGTCCAAATACAGTCGGATGAGACCGAGAAGCGGCTCAATCGACGCGGGGCGACGGAATCTACTAGAATAAATTTAGTTTTGAACAACCAGTGTTCGTGGAAAATTTGGAAAATTCAAAAATGCAATTTTTTGGAGTTTTTTGGAAAATTTTGTATGGGGCGCGCGCGAAAATCAAATCCGTATGCGCACCGTTCAATTAGCACCGAATTATCGAATCCAACGATATGTCACACTTGTAATTTTGAGGAAAATTTTTGAAATTTCTAATACCAATGTATGGGGAAAAGCACTTACCAAGTAACCTCGGTATGCTAATTTTGGACAAATCCTAAAATTTTTCAAAAAGTATGCGTCCGATTTTCGAAAACGGGGTGTCGCTGGACTCGTCTCGGCGAGACGGATCTAATGATGCCAAAAACAGAAAATATTTAGTGGAAAATTTATAAATTTTCAAAGAAAATGTTGTTTTTTGAATTTTGGAAATGCCGTAGCAAGTCCAAATACAGTCGGATGAGACCGAGAAGCGGCTCAATCGACGCGGGGCGACGGAATCTACTAGAATAAATTTAGTTTTGAACAACCAGTGTTCGTGGAAAATTTGGAAAATTCAAAAATGCAATTTTTTGGAGTTTTTTGGAAAATTTTGTATGGGGCGCGCGCGAAAATCAAATCCGTATGCGCACCGTTCAATTAGCACCGAATTATCGAATCCAACGATATGTCACACTTGTAATTTTGAGGAAAATTTTTGAAATTTCTAATACCAATGTATGGGGAAAAGCACTTACCAAGTAACCTCGGTATGCTAATTTTGGACAAATCCTAAAATTTTTCAAAAAGTATGCGTCCGATTTTCGAAAACGGGGTGTCGCTGGACTCGTCTCGGCGAGACGGATCTAATGATGCCAAAAACAGAAAATATTTAGTGGAAAATTTATAAATTTTCAAAGAAAATGTTGTTTTTTGAATTTTGGAAATGCCGTAGCAAGTCCAAATACAGTCGGATGAGACCGAGAAGCGGCTCAATCGACGCGGGGCGACGGAATCTACTAGAATAAATTTAGTTTTGAACAACCAGTGTTCGTGGAAAATTTGGAAAATTCAAAAATGCAATTTTTTGGAGTTTTTTGGAAAATTTTGTATGGGGCGCGCGCGAAAATCAAATCCGTATGCGCACCGTTCAATTAGCACCGAATTATCGAATCCAACGATATGTCACACTTGTAATTTTGAGGAAAATTTTTGAAATTTCTAATACCAATGTATGGGGAAAAGCACTTACCAAGTAACCTCGGTATGCTAATTTTGGACAAATCCTAAAATTTTTCAAAAAGTATGCGTCCGATTTTCGAAAACGGGGTGTCGCTGGACTCGTCTCGGCGAGACGGATCTAATGATGCCAAAAACAGAAAATATTTAGTGGAAAATTTATAAATTTTCAAAGAAAATGTTGTTTTTTGAATTTTGGAAATGCCGTAGCAAGTCCAAATACAGTCGGATGAGACCGAGAAGCGGCTCAATCGACGCGGGGCGACGGAATCTACTAGAATAAATTTAGTTTTGAACAACCAGTGTTCGTGGAAAATTTGGAAAATTCAAAAATGCAATTTTTTGGAGTTTTTTGGAAAATTTTGTATGGGGCGCGCGCGAAAATCAAATCCGTATGCGCACCGTTCAATTAGCACCGAATTATCGAATCCAACGATATGTCACACTTGTAATTTTGAGGAAAATTTTTGAAATTTCTAATACCAATGTATGGGGAAAAGCACTTACCAAGTAACCTCGGTATGCTAATTTTGGACAAATCCTAAAATTTTTCAAAAAGTATGCGTCCGATTTTCGAAAACGGGGTGTCGCTGGACTCGTCTCGGCGAGACGGATCTAATGATGCCAAAAACAGAAAATATTTAGTGGAAAATTTATAAATTTTCAAAGAAAATGTTGTTTTTTGAATTTTGGAAATGCCGTAGCAAGTCCAAATACAGTCGGATGAGACCGAGAAGCGGCTCAATCGACGCGGGGCGACGGAATCTACTAGAATAAATTTAGTTTTGAACAACCAGTGTTCGTGGAAAATTTGGAAAATTCAAAAATGCAATTTTTTGGAGTTTTTTGGAAAATTTTGTATGGGGCGCGCGCGAAAATCAAATCCGTATGCGCACCGTTCAATTAGCACCGAATTATCGAATCCAACGATATGTCACACTTGTAATTTTGAGGAAAATTTTTGAAATTTCTAATACCAATGTATGGGGAAAAGCACTTACCAAGTAACCTCGGTATGCTAATTTTGGACAAATCCTAAAATTTTTCAAAAAGTATGCGTCCGATTTTCGAAAACGGGGTGTCGCTGGACTCGTCTCGGCGAGACGGATCTAATGATGCCAAAAACAGAAAATATTTAGTGGAAAATTTATAAATTTTCAAAGAAAATGTTGTTTTTTGAATTTTGGAAATGCCGTAGCAAGTCCAAATACAGTCGGATGAGACCGAGAAGCGGCTCAATCGACGCGGGGCGACGGAATCTACTAGAATAAATTTAGTTTTGAACAACCAGTGTTCGTGGAAAATTTGGAAAATTCAAAAATGCAATTTTTTGGAGTTTTTTGGAAAATTTTGTATGGGGCGCGCGCGAAAATCAAATCCGTATGCGCACCGTTCAATTAGCACCGAATTATCGAATCCAACGATATGTCACACTTGTAATTTTGAGGAAAATTTTTGAAATTTCTAATACCAATGTATGGGGAAAAGCACTTACCAAGTAACCTCGGTATGCTAATTTTGGACAAATCCTAAAATTTTTCAAAAAGTATGCGTCCGATTTTCGAAAACGGGGTGTCGCTGGACTCGTCTCGGCGAGACGGATCTAATGATGCCAAAAACAGAAAATATTTAGTGGAAAATTTATAAATTTTCAAAGAAAATGTTGTTTTTTGAATTTTGGAAATGCCGTAGCAAGTCCAAATACAGTCGGATGAGACCGAGAAGCGGCTCAATCGACGCGGGGCGACGGAATCTACTAGAATAAATTTAGTTTTGAACAACCAGTGTTCGTGGAAAATTTGGAAAATTCAAAAATGCAATTTTTTGGAGTTTTTTGGAAAATTTTGTATGGGGCGCGCGCGAAAATCAAATCCGTATGCGCACCGTTCAATTAGCACCGAATTATCGAATCCAACGATATGTCACACTTGTAATTTTGAGGAAAATTTTTGAAATTTCTAATACCAATGTATGGGGAAAAGCACTTACCAAGTAACCTCGGTATGCTAATTTTGGACAAATCCTAAAATTTTTCAAAAAGTATGCGTCCGATTTTCGAAAACGGGGTGTCGCTGGACTCGTCTCGGCGAGACGGATCTAATGATGCCAAAAACAGAAAATATTTAGTGGAAAATTTATAAATTTTCAAAGAAAATGTTGTTTTTTGAATTTTGGAAATGCCGTAGCAAGTCCAAATACAGTCGGATGAGACCGAGAAGCGGCTCAATCGACGCGGGGCGACGGAATCTACTAGAATAAATTTAGTTTTGAACAACCAGTGTTCGTGGAAAATTTGGAAAATTCAAAAATGCAATTTTTTGGAGTTTTTTGGAAAATTTTGTATGGGGCGCGCGCGAAAATCAAATCCGTATGCGCACCGTTCAATTAGCACCGAATTATCGAATCCAACGATATGTCACACTTGTAATTTTGAGGAAAATTTTTGAAATTTCTAATACCAATGTATGGGGAAAAGCACTTACCAAGTAACCTCGGTATGCTAATTTTGGACAAATCCTAAAATTTTTCAAAAAGTATGCGTCCGATTTTCGAAAACGGGGTGTCGCTGGACTCGTCTCGGCGAGACGGATCTAATGATGCCAAAAACAGAAAATATTTAGTGGAAAATTTATAAATTTTCAAAGAAAATGTTGTTTTTTGAATTTTGGAAATGCCGTAGCAAGTCCAAATACAGTCGGATGAGACCGAGAAGCGGCTCAATCGACGCGGGGCGACGGAATCTACTAGAATAAATTTAGTTTTGAACAACCAGTGTTCGTGGAAAATTTGGAAAATTCAAAAATGCAATTTTTTGGAGTTTTTTGGAAAATTTTGTATGGGGCGCGCGCGAAAATCAAATCCGTATGCGCACCGTTCAATTAGCACCGAATTATCGAATCCAACGATATGTCACACTTGTAATTTTGAGGAAAATTTTTGAAATTTCTAATACCAATGTATGGGGAAAAGCACTTACCAAGTAACCTCGGTATGCTAATTTTGGACAAATCCTAAAATTTTTCAAAAAGTATGCGTCCGATTTTCGAAAACGGGGTGTCGCTGGACTCGTCTCGGCGAGACGGATCTAATGATAGCCAAAAACAGAAAATATTTAGTGGAAAATTTATAAATTTTCAAAGAAAATGTTGTTTTTTGAATTTTGGAAATGCCGTAGCAAGTCCAAATACAGTCGGATGAGACCGAGAAGCGGCTCAATCGACGCGGGGCGACGGAATCTACTAGAATAAATTTAGTTTTGAACAACCAGTGTTCGTGGAAAATTTGGAAAATTCAAAAATGCAATTTTTTGGAGTTTTTTGGAAAATTTTGTATGGGGCGCGCGCGAAAATCAAATCCGTATGCGCACCGTTCAATTAGCACCGAATTATCGAATCCAACGATATGTCACACTTGTAATTTTGAGGAAAATTTTTGAAATTTCTAATACCAATGTATGGGGAAAAGCACTTACCAAGTAACCTCGGTATGCTAATTTTGGACAAATCCTAAAATTTTTCAAAAAGTATGCGTCCGATTTTCGAAAACGGGGTGTCGCTGGACTCGTCTCGGCGAGACGGATCTAATGATGCCAAAAACAGAAAATATTTAGTGGAAAATTTATAAATTTTCAAAGAAAATGTTGTTTTTTGAATTTTGGAAATGCCGTAGCAAGTCCAAATACAGTCGGATGAGACCGAGAAGCGGCTCAATCGACGCGGGGCGACGGAATCTACTAGAATAAATTTAGTTTTGAACAACCAGTGTTCGTGGAAAATTTGGAAAATTCAAAAATGCAATTTTTTGGAGTTTTTTGGAAAATTTTGTATGGGGCGCGCGCGAAAATCAAATCCGTATGCGCACCGTTCAATTAGCACCGAATTATCGAATCCAACGATATGTCACACTTGTAATTTTGAGGAAAATTTTTGAAATTTCTAATACCAATGTATGGGGAAAAGCACTTACCAAGTAACCTCGGTATGCTAATTTTGGACAAATCCTAAAATTTTTCAAAAAGTATGCGTCCGATTTTCGAAAACGGGGTGTCGCTGGACTCGTCTCGGCGAGACGGATCTAATGATGCCAAAAACAGAAAATATTTAGTGGAAAATTTATAAATTTTCAAAGAAAATGTTGTTTTTTGAATTTTGGAAATGCCGTAGCAAGTCCAAATACAGTCGGATGAGACCGAGAAGCGGCTCAATCGACGCGGGGCGACGGAATCTACTAGAATAAATTTAGTTTTGAACAACCAGTGTTCGTGGAAAATTTGGAAAATTCAAAAATGCAATTTTTTGGAGTTTTTTGGAAAATTTTGTATGGGGCGCGCGCGAAAATCAAATCCGTATGCGCACCGTTCAATTAGCACCGAATTATCGAATCCAACGATATGTCACACTTGTAATTTTGAGGAAAATTTTTGAAATTTCTAATACCAATGTATGGGGAAAAGCACTTACCAAGTAACCTCGGTATGCTAATTTTGGACAAATCCTAAAATTTTTCAAAAAGTATGCGTCCGATTTTCGAAAACGGGGTGTCGCTGGACTCGTCTCGGCGAGACGGATCTAATGATGCCAAAAACAGAAAATATTTAGTGGAAAATTTATAAATTTTCAAAGAAAATGTTGTTTTTTGAATTTTGGAAATGCCGTAGCAAGTCCAAATACAGTCGGATGAGACCGAGAAGCGGCTCAATCGACGCGGGGCGACGGAATCTACTAGAATAAATTTAGTTTTGAACAACCAGTGTTCGTGGAAAATTTGGAAAATTCAAAAATGCAATTTTTTGGAGTTTTTTGGAAAATTTTGTATGGGGCGCGCGCGAAAATCAAATCCGTATGCGCACCGTTCAATTAGCACCGAATTATCGAATCCAACGATATGTCACACTTGTAATTTTGAGGAAAATTTTTGAAATTTCTAATACCAATGTATGGGGAAAAGCACTTACCAAGTAACCTCGGTATGCTAATTTTGGACAAATCCTAAAATTTTTCAAAAAGTATGCGTCCGATTTTCGAAAACGGGGTGTCGCTGGACTCGTCTCGGCGAGACGGATCTAATGATGCCAAAAACAGAAAATATTTAGTGGAAAATTTATAAATTTTCAAAGAAAATGTTGTTTTTTGAATTTTGGAAATGCCGTAGCAAGTCCAAATACAGTCGGATGAGACCGAGAAGCGGCTCAATCGACGCGGGGCGACGGAATCTACTAGAATAAATTTAGTTTTGAACAACCAGTGTTCGTGGAAAATTTGGAAAATTCAAAAATGCAATTTTTTGGAGTTTTTTGGAAAATTTTGTATGGGGCGCGCGCGAAAATCAAATCCGTATGCGCACCGTTCAATTAGCACCGAATTATCGAATCCAACGATATGTCACACTTGTAATTTTGAGGAAAATTTTTGAAATTTCTAATACCAATGTATGGGGAAAAGCACTTACCAAGTAACCTCGGTATGCTAATTTTGGACAAATCCTAAAATTTTTCAAAAAGTATGCGTCCGATTTTCGAAAACGGGGTGTCGCTGGACTCGTCTCGGCGAGACGGATCTAATGATGCCAAAAACAGAAAATATTTAGTGGAAAATTTATAAATTTTCAAAGAAAATGTTGTTTTTTGAATTTTGGAAATGCCGTAGCAAGTCCAAATACAGTCGGATGAGACCGAGAAGCGGCTCAATCGACGCGGGGCGACGGAATCTACTAGAATAAATTTAGTTTTGAACAACCAGTGTTCGTGGAAAATTTGGAAAATTCAAAAATGCAATTTTTTGGAGTTTTTTGGAAAATTTTGTATGGGGCGCGCGCGAAAATCAAATCCGTATGCGCACCGTTCAATTAGCACCGAATTATCGAATCCAACGATATGTCACACTTGTAATTTTGAGGAAAATTTTTGAAATTTCTAATACCAATGTATGGGGAAAAGCACTTACCAAGTAACCTCGGTATGCTAATTTTGGACAAATCCTAAAATTTTTCAAAAAGTATGCGTCCGATTTTCGAAAACGGGGTGTCGCTGGACTCGTCTCGGCGAGACGGATCTAATGATGCCAAAAACAGAAAATATTTAGTGGAAAATTTATAAATTTTCAAAGAAAATGTTGTTTTTTGAATTTTGGAAATGCCGTAGCAAGTCCAAATACAGTCGGATGAGACCGAGAAGCGGCTCAATCGACGCGGGGCGACGGAATCTACTAGAATAAATTTAGTTTTGAACAACCAGTGTTCGTGGAAAATTTGGAAAATTCAAAAATGCAATTTTTTGGAGTTTTTTGGAAAATTTTGTATGGGGCGCGCGCGAAAATCAAATCCGTATGCGCACCGTTCAATTAGCACCGAATTATCGAATCCAACGATATGTCACACTTGTAATTTTGAGGAAAATTTTTGAAATTTCTAATACCAATGTATGGGGAAAAGCACTTACCAAGTAACCTCGGTATGCTAATTTTGGACAAATCCTAAAATTTTTCAAAAAGTATGCGTCCGATTTTCGAAAACGGGGTGTCGCTGGACTCGTCTCGGCGAGACGGATCTAATGATGCCAAAAACAGAAAATATTTAGTGGAAAATTTATAAATTTTCAAAGAAAATGTTGTTTTTTGAATTTTGGAAATGCCGTAGCAAGTCCAAATACAGTCGGATGAGACCGAGAAGCGGCTCAATCGACGCGGGGCGACGGAATCTACTAGAATAAATTTAGTTTTGAACAACCAGTGTTCGTGGAAAATTTGGAAAATTCAAAAATGCAATTTTTTGGAGTTTTTTGGAAAATTTTGTATGGGGCGCGCGCGAAAATCAAATCCGTATGCGCACCGTTCAATTAGCACCGAATTATCGAATCCAACGATATGTCACACTTGTAATTTTGAGGAAAATTTTTGAAATTTCTAATACCAATGTATGGGGAAAAGCACTTACCAAGTAACCTCGGTATGCTAATTTTGGACAAATCCTAAAATTTTTCAAAAAGTATGCGTCCGATTTTCGAAAACGGGGTGTCGCTGGACTCGTCTCGGCGAGACGGATCTAATGATGCCAAAAACAGAAAATATTTAGTGGAAAATTTATAAATTTTCAAAGAAAATGTTGTTTTTTGAATTTTGGAAATGCCGTAGCAAGTCCAAATACAGTCGGATGAGACCGAGAAGCGGCTCAATCGACGCGGGGCGACGGAATCTACTAGAATAAATTTAGTTTTGAACAACCAGTGTTCGTGGAAAATTTGGAAAATTCAAAAATGCAATTTTTTGGAGTTTTTTGGAAAATTTTGTATGGGGCGCGCGCGAAAATCAAATCCGTATGCGCACCGTTCAATTAGCACCGAATTATCGAATCCAACGATATGTCACACTTGTAATTTTGAGGAAAATTTTTGAAATTTCTAATACCAATGTATGGGGAAAAGCACTTACCAAGTAACCTCGGTATGCTAATTTTGGACAAATCCTAAAATTTTTCAAAAAGTATGCGTCCGATTTTCGAAAACGGGGTGTCGCTGGACTCGTCTCGGCGAGACGGATCTAATGATGCCAAAAACAGAAAATATTTAGTGGAAAATTTATAAATTTTCAAAGAAAATGTTGTTTTTTGAATTTTGGAAATGCCGTAGCAAGTCCAAATACAGTCGGATGAGACCGAGAAGCGGCTCAATCGACGCGGGGCGACGGAATCTACTAGAATAAATTTAGTTTTGAACAACCAGTGTTCGTGGAAAATTTGGAAAATTCAAAAATGCAATTTTTTGGAGTTTTTTGGAAAATTTTGTATGGGGCGCGCGCGAAAATCAAATCCGTATGCGCACCGTTCAATTAGCACCGAATTATCGAATCCAACGATATGTCACACTTGTAATTTTGAGGAAAATTTTTGAAATTTCTAATACCAATGTATGGGGAAAAGCACTTACCAAGTAACCTCGGTATGCTAATTTTGGACAAATCCTAAAATTTTTCAAAAAGTATGCGTCCGATTTTCGAAAACGGGGTGTCGCTGGACTCGTCTCGGCGAGACGGATCTAATGATGCCAAAAACAGAAAATATTTAGTGGAAAATTTATAAATTTTCAAAGAAAATGTTGTTTTTTGAATTTTGGAAATGCCGTAGCAAGTCCAAATACAGTCGGATGAGACCGAGAAGCGGCTCAATCGACGCGGGGCGACGGAATCTACTAGAATAAATTTAGTTTTGAACAACCAGTGTTCGTGGAAAATTTGGAAAATTCAAAAATGCAATTTTTTGGAGTTTTTTGGAAAATTTTGTATGGGGCGCGCGCGAAAATCAAATCCGTATGCGCACCGTTCAATTAGCACCGAATTATCGAATCCAACGATATGTCACACTTGTAATTTTGAGGAAAATTTTTGAAATTTCTAATACCAATGTATGGGGAAAAGCACTTACCAAGTAACCTCGGTATGCTAATTTTGGACAAATCCTAAAATTTTTCAAAAAGTATGCGTCCGATTTTCGAAAACGGGGTGTCGCTGGACTCGTCTCGGCGAGACGGATCTAATGATGCCAAAAACAGAAAATATTTAGTGGAAAATTTATAAATTTTCAAAGAAAATGTTGTTTTTTGAATTTTGGAAATGCCGTAGCAAGTCCAAATACAGTCGGATGAGACCGAGAAGCGGCTCAATCGACGCGGGGCGACGGAATCTACTAGAATAAATTTAGTTTTGAACAACCAGTGTTCGTGGAAAATTTGGAAAATTCAAAAATGCAATTTTTTGGAGTTTTTTGGAAAATTTTGTATGGGGCGCGCGCGAAAATCAAATCCGTATGCGCACCGTTCAATTAGCACCGAATTATCGAATCCAACGATATGTCACACTTGTAATTTTGAGGAAAATTTTTGAAATTTCTAATACCAATGTATGGGGAAAAGCACTTACCAAGTAACCTCGGTATGCTAATTTTGGACAAATCCTAAAATTTTTCAAAAAGTATGCGTCCGATTTTCGAAAACGGGGTGTCGCTGGACTCGTCTCGGCGAGACGGATCTAATGATGCCAAAAACAGAAAATATTTAGTGGAAAATTTATAAATTTTCAAAGAAAATGTTGTTTTTTGAATTTTGGAAATGCCGTAGCAAGTCCAAATACAGTCGGATGAGACCGAGAAGCGGCTCAATCGACGCGGGGCGACGGAATCTACTAGAATAAATTTAGTTTTGAACAACCAGTGTTCGTGGAAAATTTGGAAAATTCAAAAATGCAATTTTTTGGAGTTTTTTGGAAAATTTTGTATGGGGCGCGCGCGAAAATCAAATCCGTATGCGCACCGTTCAATTAGCACCGAATTATCGAATCCAACGATATGTCACACTTGTAATTTTGAGGAAAATTTTTGAAATTTCTAATACCAATGTATGGGGAAAAGCACTTACCAAGTAACCTCGGTATGCTAATTTTGGACAAATCCTAAAATTTTTCAAAAAGTATGCGTCCGATTTTCGAAAACGGGGTGTCGCTGGACTCGTCTCGGCGAGACGGATCTAATGATGCCAAAAACAGAAAATATTTAGTGGAAAATTTATAAATTTTCAAAGAAAATGTTGTTTTTTGAATTTTGGAAATGCCGTAGCAAGTCCAAATACAGTCGGATGAGACCGAGAAGCGGCTCAATCGACGCGGGGCGACGGAATCTACTAGAATAAATTTAGTTTTGAACAACCAGTGTTCGTGGAAAATTTGGAAAATTCAAAAATGCAATTTTTTGGAGTTTTTTGGAAAATTTTGTATGGGGCGCGCGCGAAAATCAAATCCGTATGCGCACCGTTCAATTAGCACCGAATTATCGAATCCAACGATATGTCACACTTGTAATTTTGAGGAAAATTTTTGAAATTTCTAATACCAATGTATGGGGAAAAGCACTTACCAAGTAACCTCGGTATGCTAATTTTGGACAAATCCTAAAATTTTTCAAAAAGTATGCGTCCGATTTTCGAAAACGGGGTGTCGCTGGACTCGTCTCGGCGAGACGGATCTAATGATGCCAAAAACAGAAAATATTTAGTGGAAAATTTATAAATTTTCAAAGAAAATGTTGTTTTTTGAATTTTGGAAATGCCGTAGCAAGTCCAAATACAGTCGGATGAGACCGAGAAGCGGCTCAATCGACGCGGGGCGACGGAATCTACTAGAATAAATTTAGTTTTGAACAACCAGTGTTCGTGGAAAATTTGGAAAATTCAAAAATGCAATTTTTTGGAGTTTTTTGGAAAATTTTGTATGGGGCGCGCGCGAAAATCAAATCCGTATGCGCACCGTTCAATTAGCACCGAATTATCGAATCCAACGATATGTCACACTTGTAATTTTGAGGAAAATTTTTGAAATTTCTAATACCAATGTATGGGGAAAAGCACTTACCAAGTAACCTCGGTATGCTAATTTTGGACAAATCCTAAAATTTTTCAAAAAGTATGCGTCCGATTTTCGAAAACGGGGTGTCGCTGGACTCGTCTCGGCGAGACGGATCTAATGATGCCAAAAACAGAAAATATTTAGTGGAAAATTTATAAATTTTCAAAGAAAATGTTGTTTTTTGAATTTTGGAAATGCCGTAGCAAGTCCAAATACAGTCGGATGAGACCGAGAAGCGGCTCAATCGACGCGGGGCGACGGAATCTACTAGAATAAATTTAGTTTTGAACAACCAGTGTTCGTGGAAAATTTGGAAAATTCAAAAATGCAATTTTTTGGAGTTTTTTGGAAAATTTTGTATGGGGCGCGCGCGAAAATCAAATCCGTATGCGCACCGTTCAATTAGCACCGAATTATCGAATCCAACGATATGTCACACTTGTAATTTTGAGGAAAATTTTTGAAATTTCTAATACCAATGTATGGGGAAAAGCACTTACCAAGTAACCTCGGTATGCTAATTTTGGACAAATCCTAAAATTTTTCAAAAAGTATGCGTCCGATTTTCGAAAACGGGGTGTCGCTGGACTCGTCTCGGCGAGACGGATCTAATGATGCCAAAAACAGAAAATATTTAGTGGAAAATTTATAAATTTTCAAAGAAAATGTTGTTTTTTGAATTTTGGAAATGCCGTAGCAAGTCCAAATACAGTCGGATGAGACCGAGAAGCGGCTCAATCGACGCGGGGCGACGGAATCTACTAGAATAAATTTAGTTTTGAACAACCAGTGTTCGTGGAAAATTTGGAAAATTCAAAAATGCAATTTTTTGGAGTTTTTTGGAAAATTTTGTATGGGGCGCGCGCGAAAATCAAATCCGTATGCGCACCGTTCAATTAGCACCGAATTATCGAATCCAACGATATGTCACACTTGTAATTTTGAGGAAAATTTTTGAAATTTCTAATACCAATGTATGGGGAAAAGCACTTACCAAGTAACCTCGGTATGCTAATTTTGGACAAATCCTAAAATTTTTCAAAAAGTATGCGTCCGATTTTCGAAAACGGGGTGTCGCTGGACTCGTCTCGGCGAGACGGATCTAATGATGCCAAAAACAGAAAATATTTAGTGGAAAATTTATAAATTTTCAAAGAAAATGTTGTTTTTTGAATTTTGGAAATGCCGTAGCAAGTCCAAATACAGTCGGATGAGACCGAGAAGCGGCTCAATCGACGCGGGGCGACGGAATCTACTAGAATAAATTTAGTTTTGAACAACCAGTGTTCGTGGAAAATTTGGAAAATTCAAAAATGCAATTTTTTGGAGTTTTTTGGAAAATTTTGTATGGGGCGCGCGCGAAAATCAAATCCGTATGCGCACCGTTCAATTAGCACCGAATTATCGAATCCAACGATATGTCACACTTGTAATTTTGAGGAAAATTTTTGAAATTTCTAATACCAATGTATGGGGAAAAGCACTTACCAAGTAACCTCGGTATGCTAATTTTGGACAAATCCTAAAATTTTTCAAAAAGTATGCGTCCGATTTTCGAAAACGGGGTGTCGCTGGACTCGTCTCGGCGAGACGGATCTAATGATGCCAAAAACAGAAAATATTTAGTGGAAAATTTATAAATTTTCAAAGAAAATGTTGTTTTTTGAATTTTGGAAATGCCGTAGCAAGTCCAAATACAGTCGGATGAGACCGAGAAGCGGCTCAATCGACGCGGGGCGACGGAATCTACTAGAATAAATTTAGTTTTGAACAACCAGTGTTCGTGGAAAATTTGGAAAATTCAAAAATGCAATTTTTTGGAGTTTTTTGGAAAATTTTGTATGGGGCGCGCGCGAAAATCAAATCCGTATGCGCACCGTTCAATTAGCACCGAATTATCGAATCCAACGATATGTCACACTTGTAATTTTGAGGAAAATTTTTGAAATTTCTAATACCAATGTATGGGGAAAAGCACTTACCAAGTAACCTCGGTATGCTAATTTTGGACAAATCCTAAAATTTTTCAAAAAGTATGCGTCCGATTTTCGAAAACGGGGTGTCGCTGGACTCGTCTCGGCGAGACGGATCTAATGATGCCAAAAACAGAAAATATT
Organism: Euzophera pinguis; assembly: GCA_947363495.1. NCBI lineage: Eukaryota > Metazoa > Arthropoda > Insecta > Lepidoptera > Pyralidae > Euzophera > Euzophera pinguis. Next base: position 19,563 of record CANASO010000017.1, read on the forward strand.
TAGTGGAAAATTTATAAATTTTCAAAGAAAATGTTGTTTTTTGAATTTTGGAAATGCCGTAGCAAGTCCAAATACAGTCGGATGAGACCGAGAAGCGGCTCAATCGACGCGGGGCGACGGAATCTACTAGAATAAATTTAGTTTTGAACAACCAGTGTTCGTGGAAAATTTGGAAAATTCAAAAATGCAATTTTTTGGAGTTTTTTGGAAAATTTTGTATGGGGCGCGCGCGAAAATCAAATCCGTATGCGCACCGTTCAATTAGCACCGAATTATCGAATCCAACGATATGTCACACTTGTAATTTTGAGGAAAATTTTTGAAATTTCTAATACCAATGTATGGGGAAAAGCACTTACCAAGTAACCTCGGTATGCTAATTTTGGACAAATCCTAAAATTTTTCAAAAAGTATGCGTCCGATTTTCGAAAACGGGGT
>CANASO010000017.1:25000-37194 GCA_947363495.1 Euzophera pinguis
TCCGCCTGCCTTTCTATATCCAAGGCGGTGTCACCGTCAAGAACCAGCACTATGTCGTCCGCAAACGCTTGGACATATATTTCCTTAACTTCCAGTTCTTGTAGCAGGGGGTCCAACAACAGATTCCAAAGAATAGGTCCCGCAATGGACCCCTGCACACAACCCTTCTCAGTTACTGCTGTGGTCTCAGTCCCCCCGTAGCGGATTGTGACCTTCCTATCCGACAGGTAGCTGTCCATAATCCTTCTTATATTGATTGGGCATTTTTCCTCCGCCAGGCGGAGCACGATGGCTGGCCACCAAGCTCCATCGAAGGCTCCCTCTATGTCCAATGATACAACTGTAATTATTTTCTTCTGTTGGAGCTTGGTTTTAATATGTTCCATTAGGGCATAGAGGGAGTCCTCGGTGCTTCTCTGTGGCATAAAGCCGTATTGCCTAGTGCTCATCCTTGGTATGAGATGGTACTTTAATCGGCCTACAATCATTTTCTCTAGTATTTTACCTAGTATTGACAGCAGACCTATTGGTCTATAGGATTTGGCTGTGGTATAACTATCTTTACCGGGCTTTCTGAGGACCACTGCAACTGCCTCCTTCCATATTTTAGGGAAGCAGCCTAGGGCCAGACACCTGTTCATAAGTTCAAGGAAGAGATCCGGGTCTCTCCCTATCACCCTGACGCAGATATCGGCCGTAAACCCATCGACTCCAGGGGCCTTTTTTGGATTAAAGGATTCTGTTGCGGCCTTTAGCTCTGATTTGGTAAATGGAGGGTCACAGCCTTCCTTGTTGTGCTCACTATCATTCACCACACCCGCTTTGATTCTCATCCTTTTGTGATGTTCATTATCATTTTCCCTGTTGTCTTCCGGGTAAAAGGTCTCCCTCATAAGCTTCAGGGAATCCCCCATGCTCAGCGGTCTACCATTTTTTTGGAGAGGTATATCTTCCTCTCTTTTCGCCGTCTTGGTGAGTACTCTATATATACCTCCCCAAACTGTTTCTCGCTCTTGCTTAGTGCAGAATTCCCTCCAGCTTTCAGTCTGGGCCCTGTTTACCTCTTTCTCATATATCTCCTTCATTTCCAGGTATGCGGCGACTACGGCGTCTCTTCGGGTAACTGATGCATTCCGAATTCTGCATCTCCTACGGGCGACTTCGGCTTTCATCGCTGCCAGTTCCTCGGACCACCACGGCACGGTAAGTTTTTCGCTTTTCTTTTTTTTCGGGATTGTTAAATCACTAACCATTGCTATACCTTTACTAATTTTTCCAACCATTTCTTCCAATGCTTTAGAGTTGCTAATTTCTTTAATTCTTGTTTTGGTTATGTTTTGTTCATTTTTAAATTCATCAAATTTTTTCTCGAATAATTCCCAGTTTGCTTTTTTTGTATTGTATTTTCTTGTTGTTCTAATAATGTGAACTCCTTTTGACTTTTGTAGTTTTAGGTTAAACAGGATGCCGTTGTGGTCCGAGCTTACCAGATCCTCTGCCACCCTCCAATTCTCTGCATGTCCCAGGGTTTCCGTGGAGCAGGCCGTAACGTCTATGAAGCTTTTATACCTATTTCCATTTCTTATGGTATCGAAGGTTGGTACCATCCCCGTGTTTAGTATATGGAGACCCATTTCGTTAAGTGCTCCCGCCAATTCTACTCCTCTGTGGTCATTTTTATCTCCTCCCCACCATGTGTTTTTGGCGTTTGCATCTCCTCCCACCAGGACGTGTTTGGTTCTGATTTTCCTGGCGACATCCTTAAGCTGCTCAATGTAGGGGTTTATAGGTTTGTCCGGCTCGAAGTAATATGAGACGACTGTAATACTCCATGCTCTGGTTTGGATTTCGGCCACCGCAATATTCCTAGTCGTCAATGTCGGATGTTGGATGACGGTTAGGTTCGGATCGAAGACAGCTATTGCTGCTTTAACCCTACCGCCATCCGCACCGTTGGCCTGGAATATGCGTGCACCTACTCGTCCCCTCATACTACCATCCGCCCCCACGTATGGCTCTTGGATTAAGGCAACTGCAATCTTTCTATCCTCTGCTTCAATGAACAGCTCATTCGTCGCCAGTATCTTCTTCTGCAGATTCGCCTGGGCGATGCTGCAGAAGGTTTCCTTATGGCTGCCCTTAGCAGTATGAAACCGAGGCCCGTGCCAAGGCATCCCACTTCTGCCTGGTTTGGCACGCCATGTCAAATGCGTTGTGCTCGGCTGCATTGACACCCTCCTTGGTACAGTTCCTACACTTCGGGGGCACCCCCGCTGTCAGGTCTGTGCATTCAGTCCTCAGGTGGGGTCCACCACAGTGACTGCAGAGGTCCGCTGGGTCCTTGCAGTATCGCTTCCCATGGCCGAAGCCAAGGCAGCGTGTGCACTGCACTAGAGGTGTTTGGTCCTCAATGCGTACCCGCTGCAGGTCAATGTGGACCCTCTCCTTTGCCATTGCTTTCTGCCATATCTTTGGCGATACGCTGAGCACCACATGGCATTGGAGTGGGTTCCTTGCTTTTTTCCTGTACCTCACTTGCATCCTATCTTCCTCCTTGTCCAGGTCCCTGAAGAGATCTTTATTTTGGTTCCTCAGGCCCTTTATGACTCCCTCGTCTGTGTTTTTGGACAACACGTCCTTGATAATTAAAAGTGGGTCCCTATTTTTCATCTTCTCCACGTTCAGATGATTACTGTCTTTTTCCAGTTTTTGTATGAGCTTCTCTCTTTCCTCTTTAGTCTCAAACCCTATTATTACTTTCCTATCCCTTGCCTTCCTTACTTTTTTGACCTCGATCCATCCTTCCTTGGCATCGATGGCCTCCCTAACCTTATCCAGAACTACATCCCCCTTGTCAGTCTCATCTTTGGAAGTGATCACCACCGAATGCAGGGTTTCACTAGGTGGCACCATCCTTCCGTTTGGCATATTTGCGCGCCCTACTGTCACACCTGCATAGGTGGTGGTCGTCATGGCGGTTGTCATCTTCTCCATGGCTATCTTATGCTTCGCCATCTCGTCCCTGAGCTCCGCCATTTGGCTCTTACTTTGCTCCAGCACTGCCGCATGCTCCTGGATTTTATCCATATAAGTTCCTATGGCGGTGTTTGGTGCTGGGGCATTGGTTTTGGCTCCTGCAGGACTTCTCACACTTTCCACGCCTCCTCCCTCGCCCGACCTTGCACGCTTTAGTTCTTCCTCCGCTAGTTTCACCAGCATGGCGAATCTTTTGAAGGCATGTTCTAACTCATCCTTAATTGTGCCTTTAATGTTTCGGGATGAGTTCAATTGATTAATGGCGTGGTCATATAGGCGTCTCGCCTCTTCTGCCCTGTTTCCTCCCTCAAGGGGTGCCTTCGTCATGATCATGATCTGATCATTGTCATCCCTATTTTTGTCCATCACCTGTGTCACTTTTTTCTTCTCTACGGGGCCAGCCCGCATCGTTGTTGGTCTTGTTGCCAGGCTAGTGCCTTTTGTATCTTCAAATAGGTCCTTTGTTTTGTCGAAGCTTTTTCGACCTACCGTGACAACGGATGCCTTAGGAGGGCTTGTCTTATTAATAGGCTTCTTAGTAGGTGGAGTTCTCGCAGGTCCCATCATCTTGTTGCCTTGTCTCAACAGGAGATTCCTTGTAAAAGTTGTATATTTACTGTATTGACAAGCGACAACTTGAAGAAATTTATGGGCGAAGAGAACTTAGTGTCCAGGTAAGTTCCTATGTGTGGTGGAGTAAAAGTGTCAAAACCACGCGAGGTGTTCGATCGTCAGATCACAGTACTTTATCCAGTAGTCAGATAAGAGTCGATTTCAATAATTATTGCGTCATACAACAACGCTATTGTCCTTAACTAAGTCAGATTAAGCTAAACAAATAAAATAAAACTTGAAAAATTAAAACAGTAAAAGGTTTCAGGCGTAGGGCCTTAGGTTGTTCTTTTATTAGGTAGTAATTTCTACCCTATCAGCATTCGGTACTTAGTTACTGTTTAAAACTAAAACCGTCAGTTGGCTCTGTAGAGTCTCTTACAATTAAGTCCACTTATAACTAAGGCAAAAATAAAATAAAATAAAAATAACAATTTTTTATTGGCTCTACATAGAGTCTTAACTCTACATACAGCTGTAGAGCGACCCAAGGCGATCCCAGTACCGAAATCCGTAGGTCTCTACGACCCCGGGAAGCAAAAATACAATTTTAATGGGTTTATGAGTACTGGGACTCTACCCAGAGTCGTCTCTTGGGCTTTGTTAGAAAGCCTCCGTCGTGCCCTATATGGCAGAGAAAATCCCGACTTCGTAGTCCCTCCGGGAGCCGAGATATGGCCAAATGAAGATTTCCAAGATGGCGGACAAGATGGCCGCCACGCTTTTCAAACCCTCGTATCTCCCTCAATTTTGGTCCCACGGATTCGGGACTTTCACTACCGTGGTTGTCTTCGAACCCTCCACAGGAATACGCCCTCAACTCAGAAAAAAGGTTGTATCCGCCACCTAGAATTTTTCTAAGTCGAAGGGCGTTTTTAGGGGTAGGGGGATGAAACTCCGTCCAAATGATTGTGGAGGGTACGAAGACTAACGCTCTAGTCGTTAGTGTGGGGGGGGTTTAAGGGGGGGGGACCAGGATAAAAATATTATTTTTGTCCTACGACCCTTAGTTTCCGAGATATCCGGGTTACAACGTTATGGGGACCTAGGGTGGTAAAACCATAAGTCCAAAAACGAAATTTCTTCCCTCCTATTACTCTTAAAAATTTTGTTGATAGCCTAAGTTGACCAATTTATCTATGTCCTAGGGCTTAAATAAATTTGAACTATTAATATCAAAAGGGTTGGTCGCTATTAATTTGGAAAAAAGGGGGATGAAAAGTTGGAGACGGCAATTAATTTCAAATGATTGGTTCTATATGTTATAATTGGTTTAAAAATTTGGAAAAAATTTTATAAAGTTCAGAATGAACCAAATTATTTTAAGAAATTTTTTCTGTAGGGGTAGCTCTGCTTAGGGTTGATACCCAGATATCCCGGAAAAATATTAATCCCGTGGTTTTTTATATAAACACCCCGTGTGAGGGCTCGTTTGAAAGGGAATTTACCCACGAATTTTATAATAATTTTTAAAATATATATTTTCCTATAAATTTTTTAAATTAAAGCCAAAAAACACAAAATTATAGGTTAAAAATTTCAAAAAATCGATAGTGGCCACAATATAGTCCGAATTTAAAAATTTTTTCTTTTAGCATATGCTGCGCGTCGATGGCTGTCCAGGTGCAGTGTCGTCCTTTGTCCCCAAGTGTTCCTGAGGGATGCACGTGGCGGGCACGTGTCTCCCTACAAGCTTCAAAAATTTGTAGCTCGACAACCTTGTTCCAGAAAAATCTGGAAGTCTCTAGGCTTGTTGCTGGACCTCCAAACTTAATTTCAGAGCAATAAAATTTTGGGGTTGTCGATCTAAATCTGGAATTTTTAAGGGTTAAAGTCCAAGACTAGTAAAAACCTTTTTTGTTAATGAAGGGGTTGTCCGATCTTCGCGTGCGATACGTCGTTAGAAAGGGCTCGGTGTCCTTAATCCAGGGCCGCTTCCAGAATCTTCCTCAGTCGTCCCGTTTTTCCTCCCAATTGAGGTTAGAAACTGGTTTTTCTGTGGTAACTCCGGAACCCCTGGGCGGAAAAATCCAAAAATCACCAGGGATGTAGTTCTCCTTTAGGCGCTCAGGATAGCAGTCCAGGAATCAGGGGGTATCGATCTCGTTCCCGAGATATCCGTGTTTGAAAGTTCAAAAATTTTTAATTATTCACTTTTAGGCTTATAGCGGTTCTCCCGAGGGAGCTATCAAAACACAAGATACACCGACACTTCACTGACGTGATTACGCGTATTTTGACGTACAACTCACTGGAATACGACGATATTTGCCGTTTTTCGATATTTTTCGAGCGCGGAGCGTTGTAAAATCGTGGCGTTCGTGACGGCGGTCAGAGCGCAACTGGGGGTTAGGTTAGGTTAGGTTAGGTTAGGTTAGGTTAGGTTAGGTTAGGTTAGGTTAGGTTAGGTTAGGTTAGGTTAGGTTAGGTTAGGTTAGGTTAGGTTAGGTTAGGTTAGGTTAGGTTAGGTTAGGTTAGGTTAGGTTAGGTTAGGTTTTTTTTTTTATTGTTGCGCTGATGGTCGCGCAACTGTTTTGGCTATACAGATGGTAGTACAGCTCTTGAGATAGACTTACACGCCTGCTATTTGATACAGGTGCGTAAGCATCTTTGTTTGGGAGTAAAAGGGGATTTTAGGTTTGAGTTGTTGATTTAGGTACCGTTTATTGTTTTTAATTTATGCACAATTGTTGTGAGAAGTTTATCTAGTTTTTCTGTGAGTTCTAGGTGTTTCATTATTTCTGTTAACTTTAATGGATTTATTTGTTTGATTGTACAGTAATTTAAATAAGGGTCGCTATTGTTTCGGAATATGGGGCAATCAATGATCAGGTGGTGGAAGTCCTGAATCGACTTGTTGTCACACGGACAGGTGTTTTCCGCGACAATCTTAAAACGATGTAGGTTAGGTTAGGTTAGGTTAGGTTAGGTTAGGTTAGGTTAGGTTAGGTTAGGTTAGGTTAGGTTAGGTTAGGTTAGGTTAGGTTAGGTTAGGTTAGGTTAGGTTAGGTTAGGTTAGGTTAGGTTAGGTTAGGTTAGGTTAGGTTAGGTTAGGTTAGGTTAGGTTAGGTTAGGTTAGGTTAGGTTAGGTTAGGTTAGGTTAGGTTAGGTTAGGTTAGGTTAGGTTAGGTTAGGTTAGGTTTTTTTTTTTTTTTTTTTTTTTTTTTTTTTTTTTTTTTTTTTTTTTTTTTTTTTTTTTTCTAGTCTCTCTGACTAAGCCAGAGCCTATGGTACTTTGAGCCTGATTCACGCCAGTTCTCTCATGTATGCTTCTCGCACTTTCTTACTTCATACTATGTCCTTTCATACATCTATCTTTTTTAAACCATTGCGAGTGGGATGCTCGCCTTACTTTTCTATTCTAGCTAATATATTTCTTTTCTTTTTTTTTTTTTTTTTTTTTTTATTTGGGTGAGTGGTAGTCAACACAATTTTTCCTTTATTTTCCAACGTGTATAACAATTTAACTCTTTCTTTATTAGATATTACTATTTACATAAAAACTTACCAACAATTCATGTTTACTTAACTTTATCTAATTTCTAGTTGTTAACATCTTCTTTATTTATTTACTACAATTATTATTATGCTATACTTATGCTAGTTTATATTTTAGTTCCTTATGTATTATTACTACATGTTTTTCTTATGGTGCTATATAATATGTAACAATATTATTGCATCATAGTTTTATTACCATTTTGTTTATTTACTATTTTCATTATATATATACTATATTCTAAGAAGCTTTTTCTACATTTATCTATTATTATGCCTGGAAGACTTGCTACAGTAATTTTTTGTCCAATTTTTTGTTCTGTTTCTTGCCTTTGGCGACCAAACATTGGGCACTCAGTCAGGAGATGTGAGATCGTCTGCTCACTGTCGGGGTCACATGTACATGACGGATTGTCCCTACACTTAAAACGATGTAAATACGCAGCAATGCCACCGTGTCCAGTCAACATTTGTGTGATGAGCCCTTTCGGATTTAACTCGCGTACAGTTTTATACGCTATGGACGCGGATGGGAAAAACAGCTTTGTGGTTCCCGCGGTTTCGCCCGTGTTGTATCGATGATCCCATTCCCTTAGCGAATCCTCGCGTATAATTCGCTTCATATGTGAAATGGGACACAAGTCGTAGTTTGGTTTTCTTTTGGAGCCTACAGCAGCATCTTTCGCAAGTTGATCGGCTCGTTCATTCCCCTCCAAACCCGCATGTGCCTTAATCCAAAATAATTTTATTGTTTTATTTTGTTGCCTTATATATTTTATGTTTTCTTTACTTTCGAAGGCCAGTGGGTGGAGGGAGTATGCGTTCGTAACCGTTTGTAGAGCGGACATAGAGTCGCTGTAGACTCCAAAAGTACTCGCCTTGAGTTTTTTAGCTATCCTCGTTGCCTCGCATATCGCCAGAAGCTCAGCCTGATACACCGTACAATATGCCGGCAAGGTGAGTTTAACGGCTCTTGTCTCTGCAGCACCTTTCCATATGGAGATGGCCGCTCCCACCTTTCCGTCAATTTTGCTACCGTCGGTGTACATTTTGACCTCGAAGTAACTGTTTTCATCAAGGCGTTGCTGGTCTATCAGGCTGAGAAACTCCAGGTCGATACGCTCGGCAGGGTGAGGGCAGTCTGTTGCTGGTGTCTTCCGCTCGATCTCCCTATCCGCCAGCCCGGGCAGGGGTGCCCCCTTCTTGATCCTGTACAGGGATGATGCTTCCCGCACTCGAAGATCGAGAGGGAGCAGCCCCGTCAGCACGAGTGCAGAATTGAGGGATACCGTGCGGTAGGCCCCGCAAATTTTCTGGGCAAAACCGCGTTGGACAGCGTTTAGTTGCTTTTTTATGCCAATTTTTTCCGCCGCATGTCCCCATACGCTGGCTGCATATAGTATAACTGGTTCCACGGCGGCATTGTAGATCATTCTTATGATTTCCGGGCCCAATCCCCAACTCGTTTTTGCCGCTTTGGCCAGCTGTTTGTATATGCCTAGCGCCTTCCTACAAGTATTTGTGACATGTGTATTAAATGTTAGTTTGTTGTCTATTGTTACCCCCAATATTTTTATCTCCTCTCTGATGTCAATGTCGCCACCACCCATTCTGAGTCTAGGTTGGTCAAATTTAAGTTTCCTCGTTACTACCATAGCGTTTGTTTTGTGTGTGGCGAAGTTTAGCTTGTTTTTAACTCCCCATTTCTTGACCCTGTCGAGTATGGCATTTGCTTGCAGCTCAATTTCCAGGGCCGTATTCCCATCAAACACTAGCACCACGTCATCGGCGAATGCATTACAGAAGATCCCCCTCTCTTCCATGTCTCTCAGCAGCGGATGGTTAGGTTAGGTTAGGTTAGGTTAGGTTAGGTTAGGTTAGGTTAGGTTAGGTTAGGTTAGGTTAGGTTAGGTTAGGTTAGGTTAGGTTAGGTTAGGTTAGGTTAGGTTAGGTTAGGTTAGGTTAGGTTAGGTTAGGTTAGGTTAGGTTAGGTTAGGTTAGGTTAGGTTAGGTTAGGTTAGGTTAGGTTAGGTTAGGTTAGGTTAGGTTAGGTTAGGTTAGGTTAGGTTAGGTTAGGTTAGGTTAGGTTAGGTTAGGTTAGGTTAGGTTAGGTTAGGTTAGGTTAGGTTAGGTTAGGTTAGGTTAGGTTAGGTTAGGTTAGGTTAGGTTAGGTTAGGTTAGGTTAGGTTAGGTTAGGTTAGGTTAGGTTAGGTTAGGTTAGGTTAGGTTAGGTTAGGTTAGGTTAGGTTAGGTTAGGTTAGGTTAGGTTAGGTTAGGTTAGGTTAGGTTAGGTTAGGTTAGGTTAGGTTAGGTTAGGTTAGGTTAGGTTAGGTTAGGTTAGGTTAGGTTAGGTTTTTTTTTTTTTTTTTTTTTTTTTTTTTTTTTTTTTTTTTTTTATACAACTACCACCACAATGAAATTGGTGCCTATTCTATTCGCGCCTGCTTCCATACCAGTTCTCGCATTTGCTACATACTCGTACTGACATACCGCATCCTTACCTTTCATTCATCTATCATTCATTCCTAGTTACGGGTGGGACTCCCGTCTATTTGCTATTCTGTACTTGATTTTTTATTTTTGTTCTACTTAATTCTCTATGACTGGGGTTCTACAAGCAGGAAGACATTTTTTATTTATTTCTTTACAATCTCTTGTTTACAACTTCTTAAGTCTATTTCTTAAAATATAAAGTACATATTCCTATATTTATTTATTTTGTTCTGGATTTCCAGTTGACCTTTAACTTATGTATTTTTCTTATCCTATATTACATCTGTGAATCTGTTATATCAACATTACCCTTATGCTTATTTCTTATTATCTAGGTTCGACATTTTATACACTGTGCTTCTTGTAGATTTACATACTTTTTATTCTTTTACATTTTTATGGTATACTTTAATATAATAGCAGTATATTAAGTTATCATAATTTATTACTATGACGCTTGTTCACCGTTTTTACAATTTCTATGCAGTATTCAATAAATCTATTGCGTTTTTTACTTTCCATTATGTCCGGTAGGGTCTCTGCTGTTAATTTGATACTCAACTCCTGTTCCAACTCATACCTAGACTTTGCGAATATGGGGCATTCCATCAGTATGTGAGGTACCGTTTCATCGACCCCGTCGTCGCAAGCGCACGAAGGTTCCCCGCGGCACTTGAAACGATGCAAGTACCCCGCGAAGCCTCCGTGCCCCGTCAACGCCTGGGTCGCCCGACCGCTCACTTTCATTTCCCGTGTGATCCTGTAAGCCTTGGACGCTATCGGAAAGAATAACTTGGTTCCACTAGCAGTCTCGCCACTACTAAAGCGGCGATCCCACTCTTGCAGGGTTTCCCGCCTCAAAACATATTTGGCATGTGAAACTGGACACATGTCGTAGTCTACCTTTCTTTTGGAACCCTCAGCGGCCTCCTTTGCCAGTTGGTCAGCTCTCTCATTCCCCTCTAATCCCGCGTGGGCTTTGACCCAGAACAAGTTAACAATCTTGTTCTGTTGAAATGCGGTTCCTATGTTATTTCTTGCCTTTATAGCGAGCGGGTGAAGGGAGGCCGAGTTTGTGACCGTTAACAACGCTGACATGGAGTCGCTGTAGATTCCAAAAGAAGAGGCGCTAAGTGTCGTGACTCTCCTCGTAGCTTCGCATATCGCCAGGAGCTCAGCCTGATAAACCGAGCAATACTCCGATAGGCAGAGCCTGACCGGTCTAGTCTCGGTTCCGTCTCTCCAAATGGAGAGTGCGGCTCCGACCCCTCCGCCAACCTTACTGCCATCGGTGTAGATTTGAACATCAAAATTGATGTTCTCATCCACTTGTTGCTGGTTTAGGAGGCTGACAAACTCCAGGTCGATACGTTCCACTGGGTGAGAAGAGCCGATGACAGGGGCCACACGCTCGATCTCTCTATCCGCCAGCCCCGGGACCGGCGCCCCCCGCCTGATCCGGTACAGTGAGGCTGCCTCACGTATCCGGAGATCAAGCGGGAGCAAACCAGAAAGTACCAGGGCCGCGTGCAGAGAGACCGTGCGATAGGCCCTGCAAATTTTTTGGGCAAATCCCCTCTGCACAGCGTTCAGTGGTTTCCTGATGTTAATTCTTTCCGTAGCATTCGACCAGATGCTAGCAGCGTACAATATCACAGGTTCCACAGTTGCGGTGTAAATTATACGTATTACCTCAGGATTCAGGCCCCAGTCTGTTTTTGCGGCCTTTGCCAGCCTACGGTATATCCCCAAGGCCTTCCTGCATACGTAGTCCACGTGACGCCGAAAAGTCAGTTTGTCGTCAATAATCACGCCCAGTACTTTTATTTCGGTTACCATGCCAATGTCAACGCCCCCCATGCTGAGCCGTGGTGTGTCGTACTTCAGTTTCTTAGTGATTACCATCGCTTTGGTTTTATGGGGTGCGAATTTTAATTTGTTATCTGCACCCCACGCCTCAACAAGGGCAAGCGTCGCACTAGCCTGGGCCTCAATCTCCCTGGCCACGTTACCATCGAGCACTATGACAATGTCATCCGCGAACGCCTGAACGTAGCCGCCCAGTCCCTCTAACCTATGCAGAAGTGGGTCAAGCAATAAATTCCACAGGATTGGCCCCGCGATGGATCCTTGAACGCATCCTTTGGTGGTGTTCGTTGTCGTTTCTGCTCCCCCATATCTGATGGTCACCTTCCTATCTTTTAGATAGCTATCTATCATCTTTCTAAGGTTGATTGGGCACTTTTCCTCTGCCAATCTGAGCACTATGGCTGGCCACCAGGCATTGTCAAACGCGCCTTCGATGTCCAAGGATATCAGCGTTGTTATTTTCTTTTGCTTTAGCTTGTCGTCGATATGTTGTTTTAGGGCGTAGGTTAGGTTAGGTTAGGTTAGGTTAGGTTAGGTTAGGTTAGGTTAGGTTAGGTTAGGTTAGGTTAGGTTAGGTTAGGTTAGGTTAGGTTAGGTTAGGTTAGGTTAGGTTAGGTTAGGTTAGGTTAGGTTAGGTTAGGTTAGGTTAGGTTAGGTTAGGTTAGGTTAGGTTAGGTTAGGTTAGG
>CANASO010000018.1:0-27500 GCA_947363495.1 Euzophera pinguis
GTTTTCATCGTATGACTGTATTTGTTTTTATGTATATATATTTATCGAATTTATTACATTTTTTATTTGTCTTCCTTTTCTGTATCATCATACCTTAAAATCTGGAGTTTTATAATCTAAATTATAAATACCCAATTTCCTTCTCTGTTTTAGACAACAATCGACTACGAGACGCAAGATATTTCCCTTCGTGGTGTACGCCTTGATCAGAAGAGATAGTTCCTATCTTTCTGATCAAGGCTCTTATCCAACACTTGCGCCTCGCACCCGATTACTGTCTATGCTTCCCTGTCGTTCCAATGTTATGTCTGTCTGTCTGTCTGTCTGGTCGAGTCACAGGTTGTACGCCACATTGGCTCTAGCCAGGGCCTCGCGCCTCTGCCTAATAGGGCATTCAGTGCTGAAGGCATTGTGAACCAGGTCTTGAAGTTTAGCCTCCTTGCAGTTCCTACAGGAAGGTGGGACTCCCGCCACCAAGTCCTCACATTGAGCCCTCAGGTGCGGGCCTCCGCAGTGGCTGCACACGTCAACCTCCAGCTCACAGAATCGCCGACCGTGCCCATATCCCAGACAGCGCGAGCACTGAATGAGAGGGGATTGGTCGGCGACCCTTATCCGCTGGAGGTCCACGTGCACAGCCCCAGCTGAGGTCAATCTCTGCCACAAAATGGGAGATACCCTGAGGACTCTATGGCTCTTAAGCGGGTTTTTCGTCCTCTTCCTGTAGACAATCTGCATTCGGACGTCATCCTCTTTGAGTCCTTCAAAGAGGCCAACGTTCTGAGTTTGCAATGCCTTCAGCACCGTATCATCGGAATGCTCTTCCAGTAGGTCCCGGAAGATGACTAGCGGGTCTTTGTTTTTAAGGTCTAAAATTTTTAGACTATTATCTTCTTTCTCAATTTTATCTTTAATTTTTACTATGTCTTCTCTTTTCTTACACCCGATAATCACCTTCTGGTCCCTAGACTTCCTGAGCATATCTACGAACCCTCCATTTTCTGTCGCATTTATTGCCCTTCTAATTTTTGTAACGACATCCTCCCCTGTGTCTTTCGAAATGGTCGATGAGACCACCACCGAGTGCATGGCGGAAACTCCGAGCTTTTGCTTCGGAGGTGCCGCCACTACGCTCGCGTAGGTAGTCGTTTCTCGTTTTGGTAGTTCTTTTAGGATTGTGGTGAGTTCTGACATCTGCTTACTATTTTCTAACAGTATTTTCTTATATTCACTCATCTCCTCCACAATCCTATCGTCTCTTTTGGTTTCTGTCAAAATATCATTTTTTACCGACTCTTCATCCTCATTTATCACCATTTCGAATAGCTTTGTCAAAATTTCTATTATGTTTTCCTTAATTGAGGTTTTTATATTGCCCGATTGCTTAAGTTGGGCCTTGCCCTCCTGGAGCAACCTAAAGGCTTTGGAATTCCTACTTTCGTCCCTCGGCAATTTTTCTCCTGAGGGCCCCGACGACCCCTCGCTATTTGTCCTGATTTGTTTTGCTACATGAGCATCGTCATTTAAATTTTTCGTTACCTTTTTAACTGATTTAACTTTTGTTTTAGTAATTGTCTTATTTAGTATAGCGGGGATGTCGGGCTCCTCAGGCGAAAAAGTGAGGGTACGCTTGGTCGACGGAGTGCGGAACATTTTAAGTATTTAGGGGGGATTTAATGGAGGGGAGAAAGCGTCAGTCTGGAAGTAATCACGGTTAAAATATAATATTGTATAAGTTGTAAAGTCCTTTGAAAAATTTTAATCAAATATTTATTTTGCGCTCTGATTTGAAACGCCAAGTCGTTAGTTATTTAAGTTTTTGTCAGTCTCTTACTGTATGTATAGGGTACAGTAATTAGTTTAAAATTTTTTATTTATAAGTTAAATTAGATTAGATTAAATTAGATTAAATTAGATTAAATAAGATTAAAATAGTCAATTTTTTGCTGTATGTAAAGGTACAGCAGAATAGTAAAATGTTTATTTATTAAATTAAAAGTAGAGCCTATAATATAAATGTAAAATTATTGTTAAAATTTGTTATTCCTATTTAAATTGTATAGGTAAGAGTCAACGGGCACCAGCCCTTGGTCTCTACTACACTAAGCGGTAGGCGGAGTCATATACTATTTGTGAAGACAATAGCTACAGTCTTTATGCAATCCCTCAATTTACTTAATTATCGGGTTCCCGATAATAAAGCAAACCGTAGTCTAAATTTTACTAATATTTATTAGCAATGTCCCTTATTAAGCTTTTATTTAGTGTATTAGTCTCGCGCCTAACACGTCAGAATTAAAATAAACGAAATTTCAAAAAAAAAGGAAAAAAAAAATGTTTTTGACCCCTGTCCGAGAGTTGATATCCCAAATGAAATAAGGGTGGCCGGGGGGGCAAATTTTTCAAAAAGTATACGTCCGATCTTCGAAAACGGGGTGTCGCTGGACTCGTCTCGGCGAGACGGATCGAATGAAGCCAAAAATAGAAAATTTTTTGTAGAAAATTTATAAATTTTCAAAGAAAATGTGATTTTTTGAATTTTGGAAATGCCGTAGCAAGTCCAAATAAGGTCCGATGAGACCGAGAAGCGGCTCAATCGACGCGGGGCGACGGAATCTACGAGAAAAAATAAAATTTGGAACGACCAGTGTCCTTGGAAAATTTGGAAAATTCAAAAATGCAATTTTTTATAGTTTTTTGGAAAATTTAGTATGGGGCGCGCACGAAAATCAAATCCGTATGCGCACCGTTTAAATAGCGCCGAATTATCGAATCCAACGATATATCACACATATACTTTTGAGGAAATTTTTTGAAAATTTTAATACCAATGTATGGAGAAAAGCACTTACCAAGTAACCTCGGTATGCTAGTTTTGGACAAATCCTAGAATTTTTCAAAAAGTATACGTCCGATCTTCGAAAACGGGGTGTCGCTGGACTCGTCTCGGCGAGACGGATCGAATGAAGCCAAAAATAGAAAATTTTTTGTAGAAAATTTATAAATTTTCAAAGAAAATGTGATTTTTTGAATTTTGGAAATGCCGTAGCAAGTCCAAATAAGGTCCGATGAGACCGAGAAGCGGCTCAATCGACGCGGGGCGACGGAATCTACGAGAAAAAATAAAATTTGGAACGACCAGTGTCCTTGGAAAATTTGGAAAATTCAAAAATGCAATTTTTTATAGTTTTTTGGAAAATTTAGTATGGGGCGCGCACGAAAATCAAATCCGTATGCGCACCGTTTAAATAGCGCCGAATTATCGAATCCAACGATATATCACACATATACTTTTGAGGAAATTTTTTGAAAATTTTAATGGTTAGGTTAGGTTAGGTTAGGTTAGGTTAGGTTAGGTTAGGTTAGGTTAGGTTAGGTTAGGTTAGGTTAGGTTAGGTTAGGTTAGGTTAGGTTAGGTTAGGTTAGGTTAGGTTAGGTTAGGTTAGGTTAGGTTAGGTTAGGTTAGGTTAGGTTAGGTTAGGTTAGGTTAGGTTAGGTTAGGTTAGGTTAGGTTAGGTTAGGTTTTTTTTTTTTTTTTTTTTTTTTTTTTTCTCCCAGTGGTTACACCACGACTGGGAGGAGTTTATTTGCCAGTACTGCCACGGTCGAGTCTTGGCACCCTTGTTTACAATTTTCCTTATTTACTAATACAAGCTATTATATATTAATAATTGTTACATACAAGTTCTTATACAATTTGAAATATTCTTTACATGTTTATATAACGTTACATTTGTCTTGCTTACTGGCTAACTCTTTTAAATCAAATGATATTATCTTTCCTTAATTTATACTATTCTTGTCTATCTACTTACATTCCTGTTATTGTCATCAAGTTAAAAATTTTCTTACACTCATGTTTTCACTGAGCTTATTCTATTTTTCATATTCTTGTTTATCTACTTACATTCCTGTAAGTCATTTAGTTAAAAATCGTCTTACATACATGTTTTCACTAATCTTATGCTATTTATATATAAATTTGCTGTTTTGTTACACTTTGTCAGTTCTAATATTTTACACCGTTATATGCTTATTTGTTACGAGCTTGATTGTTACTACAATATCAATTATTTACTATAATTGTTCTTATAATCTATGTTTTGCAGTTTTCTTTGTCATTGAATATCAAGTGTATTTAAATATTGTATACTAACACTACCACATAGGTAGTTTTGTCACTAATAACGAATTCTACACTGGTATTTAATTGTTGTTTTACTCTCTTGTACATTTGCTAATCGTTACTTTTATCGTTATAAATTTTATAAGTATTTGCCTTTGTAAAATATTTGCCTTTGTTATTTGCTACAGTAAACGTTTTCTATTATTTACTAAAGTTATATACTTAACATAACATTTCTGAGCTTAGTCGCTCGTTTTACACAGTGTATTTCCTAAAATTTTATATATACCGTCATTCTACATTCGTAGGTGTTAAAAATTTTTAGTCCCAGGTTTAATACTACTAATATTTACAATTTTTGACCAATTTGTGTGATTTTTATACAATTTAATGTATATTTTTCTTATTACTTTTACACTACCCTTGTTTTGTCCCACTTTTTACAAATTTTAATTTTTTTTTTTTTTTTTTTTTTTTTTTTCTGCTTTGCAATATTGCTACAAGTTTTATATTTACAATGATTTTTAGCAAGAACAATTTGACATTACTGACCTTGATGCTGAGTTGACATTCTTTTGCACACTTTACACACACTACACAATTAAAATTCACTTGTTTTATTTACAGTACACTCAACACCGTCTTTGTACCCATTGGATAACTTATTATCCGTTGGGACAGAGTCCTTCTCTTTATACACTTCCATGTTTTCTTGAACCCGCGCTGATGAATACCAGCATCGGGCTCCTGATGTTTTTTCCATCTTGAGCTACGATTTTAGACTACAGCGCGGGTTCCAGACTACTAGGCTGTATATGCATGTTTTCTACTTAGCTGTACGCCACTTTTGATCTAGCAAGAACGTCCCATTTTTGCCTCACCTGACATAGTTTATCAAAGGCATTATGGTTTGCACTGTCAATCTTCTCTTTTATGCAGTTTAGGCACGATGGGGGCTCTCCAGCCAGATATCGGGGGCATTTTCCTCTATTGTGTGCTTCGCCACAGTGGGCGCATTTTTCTGTCTTCTCTTTACAGTGTTTTTTGCCATGGCCATAGCCCAGGCACATCGAGCACTGAATAACTGGTGAAAAGTCTTCCACATATATTTTCTGCACGTCGATGTGCACTGAGCCAGCTTCCACTACCCTCTTCCATATTATCGGTGACACTCGGAGTATGACGTGGTTGAGCAGTAGATTCCTAGCCTTTTTTCTAAATTTTACCTCCATCCTGTGGTCATTTTTATTTATGTTTTCAAATATTTTTTTGTTTTTATTCTTAAGTCCACTTAGTATATCTTCGTTGGTATTTTTTGTCAGGACATTTTTTAGTATCAAAAGTGGGTCGCTATTTGCGACCTCTTCGATCTGTAAGTGGTCTGTCGCCAGTATCTTTTCTTTTAGTTTAGTCCTTTCTTCTTTGGTTTTGCACCCAACGATAATTTTTTGATTTTTTGCCTTTCTGACCTTCTCGACAAGTAATCCCTCGTCCAGATTTCCCACCGCTTCCCTAAATTCTTCCAAAACATGTTCTCCGGTGTGCTGCTTATTTTTGGACGTAATTATTACCGAGTGCAGGGTATCCAGGACTGGTCTTTGTTTTAGCTCTCGTCCGGTTGCTTCTTCCGAATAATTTAATTTTCCCTGTACCAAGTTTTGCTGACAGATTTTTTCCTTAAGTTCCTGGATATTTCTACTGTTTTGTTCTATTATTTGTACTAGTCTATCTATTTTGTCCTCACAGGAACTACCTGGAGGGTTTGCTGGGGGCGTCGCAGGAGGTTTGGCTGGTGTCGTCTGCATTGCGGTTGATGCTGTTTTTTTATTCTTGATTGGGGTAGTTTGTGTTTTCATATTCTGTTTGTTGATCGAGATGGTCTGGGTTTTCACTGACTTAAGGTCTGGTATCACTTTTTGGGGAGCTATTTCGAATTTCTCGCGGAACAGCTCTTTAAGTTTAATAAATCCAACTCTCATAATTTCAATGGACTCGTGCTTAGCGAATCTGGTCACTTTAGCGAACTCATTCTTGATATCTGATACTAATTCATCGTATCGCTTTTCCATGTCTTCCATTTTTGAGTTTTCTTTGTTTCCAATAGTAATTTTTATCCTGGGCTTTGTTTGTTTGGTAGTCATGGTCACTTGTTAAAATTAAATTTGTAAAAGTTGTATAAAATAGTATAAATATTTACAGGGTCAATTTTTTTTTTTTTTTTTTTTTTTTTTTTTTTAAAATCACAAATAAATTTCAGGTACAAGTGGGTGGTTGTTACCACAGTTCCTGTAGCCGCATGGAGACTTCGAGCGGTTTTGTCGGTGTGACAATCCCCCAAGCTCCGGTGGCGTATTTGGCGGCTTCCCGGGTGTCTTCCGGGTACAGGATGCTGGTACCTTTGTCGCTTTGATGAAGGGTGATCCGAGGGTGGGTGCAGTCCCGATCGCAGCTTGTTTGCGACGGAAAATTGTTTTCTGTCAGTCTTAATTCCGCTGAATCTTCGTGATCCGTGGTTGTTACCCGCTAGTTTATTGCTGGTACTTTAAACTATTAGTTAAGAATCGCGTTAACACAATTATTTTAAACTTTTACTAATTTTTTCTATTTTTTTCGCAGGGAGCTGCTCGGGACGCGTCCGCACTCGACCGCGGCTCGAACAAGACTCGGTTAGGTTAGGTTAGGTTAGGTTAGGTTAGGTTAGGTTAGGTTAGGTTAGGTTAGGTTAGGTTAGGTTAGGTTAGGTTAGGTTAGGTTAGGTTAGGTTAGGTTAGGTTAGGTTAGGTTAGGTTAGGTTAGGTTAGGTTAGGTTAGGTTAGGTTAGGTTAGGTTAGGTTAGGTTAGGTTAGGTTAGGTTAGGTTAGGTTAGGTTAGGTTAGGTTAGGTTAGGTTAGGTTAGGTTAGGTTAGGTTAGGTTAGGTTAGGTTAGGTTAGGTTAGGTTAGGTTAGGTTAGGTTAGGTTAGGTTAGGTTAGGTTAGGTTAGGTTAGGTTAGGTTAGGTTAGGTTAGGTTAGGTTAGGTTAGGTTAGGTTAGGTTAGGTTAGGTTAGGTTAGGTTAGGTTAGGTTAGGTTAGGTTAGGTTAGGTTAGGTTAGGTTAGGTTAGGTTAGGTTAGGTTAGGTTAGGTTAGGTTAGGTTAGGTTAGGTTAGGTTAGGTTAGGTTAGGTTAGGTTAGGTTAGGTTAGGTTAGGTTAGGTTAGGTTAGGTTAGGTTAGGTTAGGTTAGGTTAGGTTAGGTTAGGTTAGGTTAGGTTAGGTTAGGTTAGGTTAGGTTAGGTTAGGTTAGGTTAGGTTAGGTTAGGTTAGGTTAGGTTAGGTTAGGTTAGGTTAGGTTAGGTTAGGTTAGGTTAGGTTAGGTTAGGTTAGGTTAGGTTAGGTTAGGTTAGGTTAGGTTAGGTTAGGTTAGGTTAGGTTAGGTTAGGTTAGGTTAGGTTAGGTTAGGTTAGGTTAGGTTAGGTTAGGTTAGGTTAGGTTAGGTTAGGTTAGGTTAGGTTAGGTTAGGTTAGGTTAGGTTAGGTTAGGTTAGGTTAGGTTAGGTTAGGTTAGGTTAGGTTTTTTTTTTTTTTTTTTTTTAAATGATTTAACTTTCTTTCCGCCTTACGGGTGGAGGCGCCCTTGGCTACTATTCTTTTATTGTATATCTTATCTATAAATGTGTATGTGTGTGTTTATGTAGTTTGCTATCTATGTTTTGTCATCAATTTACTTTTATCTCTTAGACTAAATATTTCCTATTTTATTTCTATTTATTTATATTCCATTTAATTTACACTTATCTGTGCTTTTAATGCTCTTAATCTATTTCTTTAATTTAATTTCGGTCTGTATTATATTTAGTTATATCTATTTATTATTTAGTCTTTTATATTTTTAGTTTATTTAATTAACTTTGTATTTTTTTTTTAGGTTTATTTCTAGTAATCTGTGTTTTAAAAATTTGTGGTTATCTTCTCCTTTACTTTTAATATCAATTTATGTTTTACTTGGTTTCTTTTATTTGTAACATATGATTGTACACATCTATGACTTATTTATATACAAAACTTTAGTGACTAATATTTAGTGTTTTTATGTTATCCTTCTAATTTGATCTTTCCTATTAACTGGAGTTCTATAATTATGATTACAAATACCCAGTTTCAAGCTTATTTTGGACAATAATCGACTACGAGACACAAGATATTTCGCTCGTGGTGTACGCCTTGATCAGAAGAGATAGTTCCTATCTTTCTGATCAAGGCTCTTATCCAATACTTGCGCCTCGCACTCGATTATTGTCTTTACTTTCCTGTCGATCCAATGGTATATCTGTCTGTCTGTCTGTCTGGTCGAGTCACAAATTGTATGCCACATTGGCTCTGGCCAGGGCCTCTCGCCTCTGCCTAATAGGGCATTCGGTGCTGAAGGCATTGTGAACCAGGTCTACAAGTTTGGCCTCCTTGCAGTTTCTACAAGAAGGTGGGACTCCCGCCACCAAGTCCTCACATTGAGCCCTCAGGTGCGGGCCTCCGCAGTGGCTGCACACGTCAACCTCCAGCTCACAGAATCGCCGACCATGCCCGTATCCCAGACAGCGCGAGCACTGAATGAGAGGGGATTGGTCGGCGACCCTTATCCGCTGGAGGTCCACGTGCACAGCCCCAGCTGAAGTCAATCTCTGCCACAAGATGGGAGATACCCTGAGGACTCTATGGCTCTTGAGCGGGTTTTTCGTCCTCTTCCTGTAGACAATCTGCATTCGGACGTCGTCCTCTTTGAGTCCTTCAAAGAGGCCAACATTCTGAGTTTGCAATGCCTTCAGTACCGTATCATCGGAATGCTCTTCCAGTAGGTCCCGGAAGATGACTAGCGGGTCTTTGTTTTTAAGGTCTAAAATTTGTAAACTATTGTCTGCTTTCTCAATTTTATCTTTTATTTTTACTATGTCTTCTATTTTCTTACACCCGATAATCACCTTCTGGTCCCTAGATTTCCTGAGCATATCCACGTACCCTCCACTTTCTGTCGCATTTATTGCCCTTCTAATTTTTGTTACGACATCCTCCCCTGTGTCTTTTGAAATGGTCGATGAGACCACCACCGAGTGCATGGCGGAAACTCCGAGCTTTTGCTTCGGAGGTGCCGCCACTACGCTCGCGTAGGTAGTCGCCTCTCTCTTTGGTAGTTCTTTTAGGATTGTGGTGAGTTCCGACATCTGCTTACTATTTTCTAACAAAATTTTCTTGTATTCCTTCATCTCCTCCACAATCCTAACGTCTTTTTTTGTTTCTGTGAAAATATCATTTTTTACCGACTCTTCGTCCTCATTTATCACCATTTCGAATAGATTTGTCAAAATTTCTAAAATGTTTTCTTTTATCGAAGTTTTTATATTGCCCGATTGTTTCAGTTGGGCCTTGCCCTCCTGGAGCAACCTGAAGGCTTTTGAGGTCCTACTTTCGTCCCTCGGCAATTTTTCTCCTGAGGCCCCCGACGACCCCTCGCTATTTGTCCGAATTTGTTTTGCTGCATGAGCATCGTCTTTAAAATTTTTTGTTACCTTTTTAACTGTTTTAGCTTTTGTCTTAGTTATTGTCTTATTTAGTATAGCGGGGACGTCGGGCTCCTCAGGCGAAAAAGTGAGGGTACGCTTGGTCGACGGAGTGCGAAACATTTTAAGTATTTAGGGGGGATTCAAGGGAGGGGAGACAGCGTCAGTCTGGAGTTAATCACGGTTAAAATATAAAATTGTATAAGTTGTAAAGTCCTTTAAAAATTTTTTTAATCAAATATTTATTTTGCGCTCTGATTTGATACGCCAAGTCGTTAAGTTTTTGTCAGTCTCTTACTGCATGTATAGGTACAGTAATTAGTTTAAAATTTTTATTTATTAATTAAATTGGATTAGATTAAATTAGATTAAAATAGTCAGTCTTTTACTGTATGTAAAGGTACAGCAAAAAAGTAAAATGTTTATTTAATAAATTAAAAGTAGAGCCTATAATATAAATGTAAAATTATTGTTAAAATTTGTTATTCCTATTTAAAATGTATAGGTAAGAGTCAACGGGCACCAGCCCTTGGTCTCTACTACACTAAGCGGTAGGCGGAGTCAAATACTGTTTATGTAGACAATATTTACAGTCTTTATGCAATTCCTCAATTTACTTAATTATCGGGTACCCGATAATAAAGCAAACCGTAGTCTAAATTTTACTAATATTTATTAGCAATGTCCCTAATTAAAAGCTTTTATTTAGTGTATTAGTCTCACGCCTAACACGTCAGAATTAAAACATCCGAAATTTCAAAAAATGTTTTTGACCCCTGTCCGAAGTTGATATCCCGAGTAATTTATGGGAGGGTGGGCGGAAAAATTTTTCAAAAAGTATGCGTCCGATTTTCGAAAACGGGGTGTCGCTGGACTCGTCTCGGCGAGACGGATCTAATGATGCCAAAAACAAAAAATATTTAGTAGAAAATTTATAAATTTTCAAAGAAAATGTAGTTTTTTGAATTTTGGAAATGCCGTAGCAAGTCCAAATAAAGTCCGATGAGGCCGAGAAGCGGCTCAATCGACGCGGGGCGACGGAATCTACTAGAAAAAATTTAGTTTTGAACAACCAGTGTTCGTGGAAAATTTGGAAAATTCAAAAATGCAATTTTTTGGTGTTTTTTGGAAAATTTTGTATGGGGCGCGCGCGAAAATCAAATCCGTATGCGCACCGTTCAATTAGCACCGAATTATCGAATCCAACGATATGTCACACTTGTAATTTTGAGGAAAATTTTTGAAATTTCTAATACCAATGTATGGGGAAAAGCACTTACCAAGTAACCTCGGTATGCTAATTTTGGACAAATCCTAAAATTTTTCAAAAAGTATGCGTCCGATTTTCGAAAACGGGGTGTCGCTGGACTCGTCTCGGCGAGACGGATCTAATGATGCCAAAAACAAAAAATATTTAGTAGAAAATTTATAAATTTTCAAAGAAAATGTAGTTTTTTGAATTTTGGAAATGCCGTAGCAAGTCCAAATAAAGTCCGATGAGGCCGAGAAGCGGCTCAATCGACGCGGGACGACGGAATCTACTAGAAAAAATTTAGTTTTGAACAACCAGTGTTCGTGGAAAATTTGGAAAATTCAAAAATGCAATTTTTTGGTGTTTTTTGGAAAATTTTGTATGGGGCGCGCGCGAAAATCAAATCCGTATGCGCACCGTTCAATTAGCACCGAATTATCGAATCCAACGATATGTCACACTTGTAATTTTGAGGAAAATTTTTGAAATTTCTAATACCAATGTATGGGGAAAAGCACTTACCAAGTAACCTCGGTATGCTAATTTTGGACAAATCCTAAAATTTTTCAAAAAGTATGCGTCCGATTTTCGAAAACGGGGTGTCGCTGGACTCGTCTCGGCGAGACGGATCTAATGATGCCAAAAACAAAAAATATTTAGTAGAAAATTTATAAATTTTCAAAGAAAATGTAGTTTTTTGAATTTTGGAAATGCCGTAGCAAGTCCAAATAAAGTCCGATGAGGCCGAGAAGCGGCTCAATCGACGCGGGACGACGGAATCTACTAGAAAAAATTTAGTTTTGAACAACCAGTGTTCGTGGAAAATTTGGAAAATTCAAAAATGCAATTTTTTGGTGTTTTTTGGAAAATTTTGTATGGGGCGCGCGCGAAAATCAAATCCGTATGCGCACCGTTCAATTAGCACCGAATTATCGAATCCAACGATATGTCACACTTGTAATTTTTTGGTTAGGTTAGGTTAGGTTAGGTTAGGTTAGGTTAGGTTAGGTTAGGTTAGGTTAGGTTAGGTTAGGTTAGGTTAGGTTAGGTTAGGTTAGGTTAGGTTAGGTTAGGTTAGGTTAGGTTAGGTTAGGTTAGGTTAGGTTAGGTTAGGTTAGGTTAGGTTAGGTTAGGTTAGGTTAGGTTAGGTTAGGTTAGGTTAGGTTAGGTTAGGTTAGGTTAGGTTAGGTTAGGTTAGGTTAGGTTAGGTTAGGTTAGGTTAGGTTAGGTTAGGTTAGGTTAGGTTAGGTTAGGTTAGGTTAGGTTAGGTTAGGTTAGGTTAGGTTAGGTTAGGTTAGGTTAGGTTAGGTTAGGTTAGGTTAGGTTAGGTTAGGTTAGGTTAGGTTAGGTTAGGTTAGGTTAGGTTAGGTTAGGTTAGGTTAGGTTAGGTTAGGTTAGGTTAGGTTAGGTTAGGTTAGGTTAGGTTAGGTTAGGTTAGGTTAGGTTAGGTTAGGTTAGGTTAGGTTAGGTTAGGTTAGGTTAGGTTAGGTTAGGTTTTTTTTTTTTTTTTTTTTTTTTTTTTTTTTTTTTTTTTTTTTTTTTTCGATAATTTTACCATTATTCCGCCTTACGGGTGGAGGCGCCCTTGGCTACGTCGCTACTTTCATCTTGTTTTTTTAAAAAAATATTTTGTTAGATAATAGTATCATAGTTTTATTTATTTTTTTTTTTTTTTTTCTTTTACTATTTTATCTTTATGTTTATCTATATTTCTATCTTATTTTATTTACAGCTTTTTAATGTTCCATCTTACAAATCTTCATTTCTTTATCTTTTTTATGATGTGCTATGTGATATATTTATTATCTGTTTATATGTATCTGCTGCAATATTTACTATTTATTTTACTGTTAGGTTTTAATTACATCAAAATTTTTCTATTTGTTATTTTTCCTTACCTTTATATTATTTATTATTAGTAGCTGATATTTTCGTGTCCATTGTTTCTTACTCCTCATGCTGTATCTCTTTCCTTATTAAACTATCTTTCTATAATCTAGTATTATAGAATCTAGTTTACCATCACGTGAGGGGCGGCAATCGTTTACGATTCACAAGAAGTTTTTCGCTGCGGTATACTTTGACCAGAATAGATAGTTTTATCTTTCTCATCAAAGTCCTCGTCTGACTCCTGTGCTTCGCAAAAGATTGCCACCCGTTGACATCCCTCTGTTCCTTAAGAGTAAGCCACATTGGACCTCGCCAAGGCGTCTCGTTTCTGCCTTATGGGGCATTCGGTGCTGAAAGCGTTGTGAACTATATCTCTCATTTTCGCTTCCTTACAGTTTCTACAGGAAGGCGGGACTCCCGCCTCAAGTTCCGTACATTGAGCCCTCATGTGCGGGCCCCCGCAGTGGCTACACACGTCCACCTCCAGCCCACAGAATCGCCGGCCATGCCCGTACCCCAGACAGCGCGAGCACTGTATGAGGGGGGACTGGTCGGCGACTCTCACTCTCTGGAGGTCCACGTGCACAGCCCCTGCAGTGGTCATCCTCTGCCATAAGGCTGGTGACACTCTGAGGACTCTGTGGGACTTGTGCGGGTTCCTAGTGCGCCTCCTGTAGACTACTTCCATCCTCACGTCACTCTCATCCACTCCCTCAAACATACTTTTATTCTGAGTTCTCAACGCCTTCAGCACCGTTTCGTCGGAATTATATTCCAGTAAGTCCCAGAAGATGACAAGCGGGTCTTTGTTTTTGATTTCGTCTATCTTTAATTTTCCTTCTTCTCTTTTCAACCTTTCTCTTATCTTCTCCAAATCTTCCTTTCTTTTACACCCGATTATCACCTTCTGGTCCTTAGCCTTCCTCACCATATCAATTCTCCCCCCCTTTTCGGTCACATTTAACGATTTCCTAATTTTCTCCAACACATTCTCGCCTGTGTCGGCTGCATCTGTGGACGTGACGACTACCGAATGCATGGCCGTACCCTCCCTATGCCCACCCTTTGGGGGGCCGGCCACCACGCTCGCATATGTCATGACGTCCTTCCTATTTTGTTCTCGTTCCTTTTGTCTGTCTGTCAGTTCTGTCAATTTTTTCTGATTTTCCTGTAATATTTTCCTATTTTCTTGTATTTCTTTAATAATAGAACTATCGTTAGTGACCGAACTATCTTTTCCCCTCTCTTCCGGTTTTTCCTCCGCTTCCACCACCATCTCGAACAATCTCGTCAATATTTCCAACACACTTTTCTTTATGGAGGTTTTGATGTTTCCCGATTGCTCCAGCTGACCTTTGGCCTCCTGAAGCAATCGGAAAGCTTTCGCTGTCCTGCTGCATTCCTCCGAGGACGACTCCGTCGAAGCGCACGTGTCTGTTGTTTCCATCGATTTATTTTCATCTGCCATTACAGCAGCGTCGTTCCGAATTTTATTTGATTTTTTATTTACTTTTGTCTTTGTGACAGTCTTGTTTAGAACGACAGGCACATCAGGCGCCTCAGGGGAGTATATGAGTTGTCGAACGGGAGTGCGGTACATTGTTAATAAATAAGTTAGTTACTGGGGAGAATATGGGAGTTTTGGAATAAATCAGGTTAAAATATAAATCTGTATAAGTTGTAAATAAATGAATAAATAGCTAAAATGAAAATAATCAAGTTAAAATAATGGCGTTGATTACGCTTGGTCTGTTTAATATAGTCAAATGTGAGCTGTGTGTAAAGAGCACAGCCACGTAGTTAAAATATAAAAGTTGGTTTGAGTACTGTAATACTCAGCAGTCTAAAATTAGTCAGAAGGGCACCTGCCCTGATTATTCTAAGTCTAAACGGTCAGTGTAATGACCTTATCCAATTTGTAAGTCCAACTTAACTTAATGTGGTGAGTTGTCACCCTATGTCTTAATTTTTAAAACAATAAAACAATTTTAAAATAATAGAAATTTTCAAAATGTTTACGACCCCTTCCCCAAAGTTGATATACCCGGCAATTTAAGGGAGGGTGGGCGGGCAAATTTTTCAAAAAGTATGCGTCCGATTTTCGAAAACGGGGTGTCGCTGGACTCGTCTCGGCGAGACGGATCTAATGATGCCAAAAACAGAAAATATTTAGTGGAAAATTTATAAATTTTCAAAGAAAATGTTGTTTTTTGAATTTTGGAAATGCCGTAGCAAGTCCAAATACAGTCGGATGAGACCGAGAAGCGGCTCAATCGACGCGGGGCGACGGAATCTACTAGAATAAATTTAGTTTTGAACAACCAGTGTTCGTGGAAAATTTGGAAAATTCAAAAATGCAATTTTTTGGAGTTTTTTGGAAAATTTTGTATGGGGCGCGCGCGAAAATCAAATCCGTATGCGCACCGTTCAATTAGCACCGAATTATCGAATCCAACGATATGTCACACTTGTAATTTTGAGGAAAATTTTTGAAATTTCTAATGGGTTAGGTTAGGTTAGGTTAGGTTAGGTTAGGTTAGGTTAGGTTAGGTTAGGTTAGGTTAGGTTAGGTTAGGTTAGGTTAGGTTAGGTTAGGTTAGGTTAGGTTAGGTTAGGTTAGGTTAGGTTAGGTTAGGTTAGGTTAGGTTAGGTTAGGTTAGGTTAGGTTAGGTTAGGTTAGGTTAGGTTAGGTTAGGTTAGGTTAGGTTAGGTTAGGTTAGGTTAGGTTAGGTTAGGTTAGGTTAGGTTAGGTTAGGTTAGGTTTTTTTTTTTTTTTTTTTTTTTTTTTTTTTTTTTTTTTTTTTTTTTTAATCTTGTGCCACCAACATCGTCGGTGCCTATGCTCACTGTGCCTGATTCATACTAGTTCTCGCTACCATTCCTCTCGTAATTTCATTCCTCATCCTTACCATTCATACTTCCATCTTTTATATCTAATATGGGTGGGACTCCCATCTACGTTCCTATTCTAACCTACTATATTTTGTTCTTTATTTATTTATTTCTACTTATCGTCTAGTTGGGTTGGGGTAATAACAGTACATTTTATTTATTTCAACATTTTGCTTACTACTACAGTTTAACCTACTTATTTTAATTATTTACTTAATGTTATTTCATTTTAACTCTTTACTTAACACAGTTCCTTTTTTACATTTTTCATAATAGTGTTGATTATATATTAAATCTAATATACTTAACATCTACTTTTTATTACAATATCTTTTATTAACTATTTCCATCAGTTTTTTACAATATTTTAGGAAGCTATGTACATTTTTGCTTGCCATTATGTCTTTTAAATTTTCTTTTGTTACTTTACAGCCTAATACAATTTCGATGTCTGATCTATCATTGCCAAACACTGGGCACTCTGTTAGAATATGCTCTACCGTCTCCACTACATTGGGATCACAGATGCAATGGGGGCTTTCGCGGCACTTAAATCGATTTAAATAGCCTGCGAAACCCCCATGCCCCGTCAGCATTTGCGTTACATGGTAGTCCAATTTGATTCTACCCAGTATTGTATATGCGAGGGACGGTTTGGGGAAGAACAGCTTCGTAGTGCCCGCGGTCTTGCCCAGTACATACCTCAGGTCCCATGCGCGAATCGAATCCGACCGTAGGATTTGCTTCGCGAATGAGACCGGACAAAGGTCGTAACTTTCTTTCCTCTTGGAGTTTACAGCGGCCTCCTTTGCCAATTCATCAGCTCTCTCATTACCGATTAATCCCGCATGTGCTTTAACCCAGTACAATTTAACTTCTTTGCCCTGGTGAGAAACCCACTTGAGGTTCTCTCTAATTTCCACTACTAACGGATGCAGGGAATTCGGGTTTGTTATGGTAGAGAGTGCTGACATTGAGTCGCTGTAGACTCCAAAAGACTTTTCCTTGTGCCTTTTGATACCCCTAGTGGCTTCGCGAATCGCCAACAGCTCAGCCTGATAAACCGAGCAATATGATGGCAACTTGAATTTGGCCGGTCTGGTTTCCACCCCGTCCTTCCAAATTGAAAGTGCAGCGCCAACCATCCCGTCCATCTTGCTGCCATCTGTGAAAATCTGCACGGTGTTTCTCGCGCTTTCGTCCACTTGTTGCTGGTTTAACAGGCTGATGAACTGGAGGTCAATTCGCTCCGCCGGATGAGGAGTATCAATTGCCGAGGCCAGTCGCTCGATCTCCCTGTCCGCGAGCCCTGGAACAGGCGCACCCCGCTTGATTTCATACAGTAAAGCAACTTCGCGCACCCGAAGATCAAGAGGGAGCAGACCTGCCAACACCAGGGCAGAGTTCAAGGAGACCGTGCGATAAGCCCTACTTATCTTCTGAGCAAAACCGCGCTGCACCGCGTTCAGCTGCTTCCTAGCCCACATTCTATTCGCCGCTGGTGCCCACACATTTGCCCCGTACAAAATTATGGGTTCGATTGTGGCTTTGTAGATCGTTCTAATTATCTCGGAATTTAGGCCCCAACTAGTTTTTGCCGCTTTTGCTAACTGTCTATAGATTTTGATTGCCTTCCTACATACATTCCCGATGTGCGTTCTAAAAGTTAATTTGGAGTCAATCACCATTCCCAAGATTTTCACTTCTTTAACATTTTCTATATCGCATCCACCCATGCTCAGGCGCGGTAGGTCGTACTTTAGCTTTTTTGTCAAAGTCATGGCTTGGGTTTTGTGAGCCGCAAAAGTCAGCTTATTTTCCACTCCCCACGCCTGAACATGTGCGAGTGCTTCTCTGGCCTGATTCTCGATTTCTATGGCGGTGGTACCGTCGAACACCAACGTTACATCATCAGCAAAGGCTTGCACGTATATATTCGCGTCCTCTAATTTTTTAAGAAGTGGGTCCAGCAGCAAATTCCAAAGAATTGGGCCCGCAACAGAACCCTGTATGCAGCCCTTCTCAGGCCTGACCGTCACTTCCTCTCCACCATACCTGACTGAGACCTTCCTATCCTCCATGTAACTATCGAAGATCCTTCTGATCCCAACTGGGCACCCCTCCCTCCCCAATCTGAGCACAATTGCCGGCCACCATGCGTTATCGAAGGCCCCCTCTATGTCTAGTGATACCACTGTGACGATTCTCTTTTCAGCCAGTCTGGCTTTCACATGGCTCATCAGGGCACAGAGGGAGTCTTCGGTGCCCTTCTGGGGCATGAAGCCATACTGGCATTTGCTCAACCTAGGCAGAAGATGGTGCTTCAGTCGGGACACTACCATTTTTTCGAGGATCTTCCCCAGTATGGACAGGAGTCCTATGGGTCTAAACGCTTTAGGGTTCGCATAACTGTCCTTCCCAGGCTTCTTCAGGACTACCACTGTAGCTTCCTTCCACAGTGTGGGAAAGTGGCCGCACAACAGACACCTGTTCATGAGCTCTAAGAAGAGGTCGGGATCTCTTCCCACGACTCTCATGCAGATGTCTGCCGTGAATCCATCCGATCCTGGCGCTTTTTTCGGACTGAAAGACTCCGCAGCAGTCCTGAGTTCCAATTCTGTAAATGGTCGCTCGCATATTTCATCTTGCTCGCTCGCATTGATTTTTCTGGCCTCAGTTCGCATGCTGCGATGTCTCAGGCTATCTTGGCTTTCCCGGTCCTTTCCGTAGAAGGTTTCTGCCAACAGCTCCGCGGATTCCTTCATGGTTAGACTTCTTCCATTTACTTCGAGGGGCGCATCTTCCTCTCTTTTGGACGTTCGGGAGATTACTCGGTAGATCCCGTCCCAAACAGACTCATTTGTCTGTTTGCCACAGAAGCCCCGCCAGCTCTCAGTCTGCGCTTCCCTTGCTGCTTCTTCATATTTTTCTTTTTCTTTCAGATATTCGTCGACCACGGCCGCTCTCCGGATGGGTGCTGCGTTCCTGACTCTGTTCCTCAGAGTCGTGACCCTGGACTTCATCGACGCCAGTTCATCAGACCACCACGGCAAGGTAAGTACTTCTTTATTATTTTTTCTAGGTATGGCACACACACTAGCCTCAGTTATGATGTTTGTAATTTTCACAACCAATTCATCTATCTCTTTTTTATTTTTGACTTTTCTTACCGTTTCTTGTCTAATATTGTGCTTTAGTTTCAATTCATCGAATTTTTCATCAAAAAGAGTCCAGTTTGCTTTCCTGGTGTTGTACCTCCTAGTTGTCCTACGGACTTCAACGCCTTTTGGTTTCTGTAGGCGTACGTTGAAAGTAATGCCGTTGTGATCCGAGTGAACCAGGTCTTCCGAAATCCTCCAGTCTTCAATTCGGTCCAGCATTGCCATCGTGCAAGCCGTGATGTCGACGAAACTTGTAAATCGAATTCCGTTCCTGACGGTATCAAAGGTCGGCGTCCGACCAGTGTTTAAAACACTTAGTCCCAACTCGTTAAACGCCCCCGCCATTTCAATCCCTCGGTGATTGATAATGGGGCTGCCCCACCAGGAATTTTTTGCGTTGGCATCTCCTCCAACAACCGCATGGGTCGTCTTCAATATAGTCATCACCTTCCTTAGGTGGTCTAGGTACGGTATGATGGGTTCAGTGGGCTCAAAGTAATACGAGATAACCGCAATTCTACCAGCATCTGTCTTTATTTCCACCACTGCTATGTTCTCAGTAGTGAGCTCAGGATGTTGAATAACAGTGATGTCTTGTTCGAAGACTACTACTGCTGCCTTCACTGTGCGGCCATCTCTGCCCAAACCTTGAAACACTCTCATGCCCCTGCGACCCCTCATCACATTTCCAGCTCCAACGTAGGGCTCCTGGAGGAGCGCCACCGCGATCTTCCGCTTATCGACTTCAATTAGCAGCTCTTCGGTTGCCAACTGCTTCCTCTGGAGATTCGCTTGCGCGAACCTGCAAAGGGTTTCTCTCCTTGAGGTGCCCTTAGCAGTAGGCAACCGTCGAGCGAGCTATTGCGTCCCACCGCTGTCGTATTTGACATGACCGGTCAAAGGCATTATGCTCCACCTCATTAAACTTAGCGTTTGAGCAATTCCTACACCTTGGTGGCGCCGATGCAGACCAATCTTCACACTCCGCCCGAAGGTGAGGCCCGCCACAGTGGCTACATAGATCCGCTGGCTCCTTGCAAAGACGCTTTCCATGGCCAAAGCCCAGGCAGCGCGTGCACTGGACCAGCGGGCTCTGGTCCTCCACCATGACATATTGTATGCCTATGTGTATTCTACCTTTTAGTGTTGCTCTTTGCCATACTCTCGGGCTTACACTTAATACAACATGGCTCTGATGCGGGTTTCGAGCTTTCTTGCGATATTTTATTTCCACAGCATTTTCCTCCTTTCCCAAGTCCTTAAATATGTCCTGGTTTTGATTTTCAAAGGCCTCCTTTATAAAGTCGTCAGTGTAGAATGTCATGACTCCCTTGAACACCAAGAGCGGATTTTTGTTTTTCATGTCTTCTATGTTCAGGTTTTTATTTCCTTCAAGTCTTTTCTTCAATTTTTCCCTTTCTTCCCTAGTCTCTAAACCTATTATTATTTTGCGATCTTTAGCCTTCCTTACGCTTTTCACCTGAATCCATCCATCCTCAGCCTTAACCACTTCCCTAACTCTCTCCAGGATTTCTTCCCCATTCTCCTTTTCGTCACTGGATGTGACGGCCACCGAGTGCAATGTCTTTTTAATATCGGCCGGTTTCCTGCCATTTGGCAAATTCTGGATTCCTGCCACAACATTCGCATATGAGGCCGTCATTGCCTTTTCCATCACTTCTTTTTGCTTTGCCATATCTTCCTTTAATTCACTCATCAGCTTTTTATGCTCTTCCATAGCTTTTGTGTATTCTTCTATTTTTCCTATACATTCATCCAATTTGCCATTTTCGTTTCCTAGTTTGTCCCTAGTCCCTATTTTGACATTTCCTATTTCTCCCCTGCCAGTTTGTTCCTTCCCCTTTCCCATTTCCGAGACCATATCCATAACCATATCCCGGAGTTTGGTTAGAGCCTGCATGACCTCGGCCTTTACTTCCTTTTTCCTGCTAGTTAACTGCTCCAAGCCATCTATTCCCTTTTGGAACAAGGTTTGAGCATCGTCTGCCCGGGTAGGTTTCTTCGTATGGATTAGAGCCTTTTCCACAATGATCGTCATCGTTTTATTTAACTTAGGGGAAGGGGACAAAGATGAGGATGGTGAAGGTGGGTTTGTCGTAACTATATCCGCAGGGCCAGCCTGCTTCGTTGTTTTGTCATGGTTGGGGGGGGGGGATTTCACATTTTTTGGGCCCGCTGCCTCTTTTTCCATGCTACGTCGAGTGACGTTGTCTGTCCTATTTAGGTTCCTTGGGTAGGTCAATGCCACAGATTTGTTGTGTGGGGTCCTTTGCATCGTGGTGATGGCACAATCGTCTAGTTCTGTATACTATATAGTCTGTAAAAGTTGTATAATCAGTATACAGGACTATTTGTCAATAAATAAATAAAATCACTTGATTTTGTCGATTTAAATAGACTCTACCTTGATTAGTAGATTTGTTGCGCAATGAAGCCCAGTGTTTGGCAGTATCCGATACTCTATATTTAAAACAATTAATTACACAATTTTGATATTTATTTAATTTTAAAGGTGCTCTACATAGAGTACGACTTATTGTTAAGGTAGTAATTAACAAATACAATTAAATTACAAATATTAAGCAGCAGATGAAATCAGTCTGACTACTTTGTCTTAGCTCTAGGTAGAGTTCCAGGGTGTACGTGCTCTATAAATCTGAGCGCGTATTTAAAAATATTGAAAAACAAAAAATTTTTTCCTAACTCTACTTGGACTCTACCTAGAGTCTCTCACGTGGGCTCGTTGGAGAGCCGCCGTCAAGCCCTATATACCACAGAAAATCCCGACTCTGTAGTCCCACTAGGAGCCGAGATACGTCCGGTTTAGTTTTTCCAATATGGCGGACAAAATGGCCGCCGTATTTTGAAACCCCTATATCTCCCTCAATATTGGTCCTACAGATTCGGGAATTTCTCCACTATGGTCGTCTTCACCCACCCTACCGAACTACAACCTCGACTCAGAAAAATAAATTTTTCCGCCACCTAAAATTTTTCTAAGTCGAAGTGCGTTTTTAGGGGTAGGGGGATGAAACTCCGTCCAAATGATTGTGGAGGGTACGAAGACTAACGCTCTAGTCGTTAGTGTGGGGGGGGTTTAAGGGGGGGGGACCAGGATAAAAATATTATTTTTGTCCTACGACCCTTAGTTTCCGAGATATCCGGGTTACAACGTTATGGGGACCTAGGGTGATAAAACCATAAGTCCAAAAACGAAATTTCTTCCCTCCTATTACTTTTAAAAATTTTGTTGTTAGCTTAAGTTGACCAATTTATCTATGTCTTAGGGCCTAAATAAATTTGAACTATTAAAATCGAAGGGGTTGGTCGCTATTAATTTGGGAAAGAGGGGGATGAAAAGTTGGAGACGGCAATTAATTTCAAATGATTGGTTCTATATGTTATAATTGGTTTAAAAATTTGGAAAAAATTTTATAAAGTTCAGAATGAACCAAATTATTTTAAGAAATTTTTTCTGTAGGGGTAGCTCTGCTTAGGGTTGATACCCAGATATCCCGGAAAAATATTAATCCCGTGGTTTTTTATATAAACACCCCGTGTGAGGGCTCGTTTGAAAGGGAATTTACCCACGAATTTTATAATAATTTTTAAAATATATATTTTCCTATAAATTTTTTAAATTAAAGCCAAAAAACACAAAATTATAGGTTAAAAATTTCAAAAAATCGATAGTGGCCACAATATAGTCCGAATTTAAAAATTTTTTCTTTCAGCATATGCTGCGCGTCGATGGCTGTCCAGGTGCAGTGTCGTCCTTTGTCTCCAAGTGTTCCTGAGGGATGCACGTGGCGAGCACGTGTCTCCCTACAAGCTTCAAAAATTTGTAGCTCGACAACCCTGTTCCAGAAAAATCTGGAAATCTCTAGGCTTGTAGCTGAACCTCTAAACTTAATTTCAGAGCAATAAAATTTGGGGGTTGTCGATCTAAATCTGGAATTTTTAAGGGTTAAAGTCCAAGACTAATAAAAACCTTTTTAGTTAATGAAGGGGTTGTCCGATCTTCGCGTGCGATACGTCGTTAGGAAGGGCTCGGTGTCCTTAATCCAGGGCTGCTTCCAGAATCTTCCTCAGTCGTCCCGTTTTTCCTCCCAATTGAGGTTAGAAACTGGTTTTTTTGTGGTAACTCCGGAACCCCTGGGCGGAAAAATCCAAAAATCACCAGGGTTGTAGTTCTCCTCAAGGCGCTCAGGATAGCAGTCCAGGAATCTGGGGGTATCGATCTCGTTCCCGAGATATCCGTGTTTGAAAGTTCAAAAATTTTTAATTATTCACTTTTAGGCTTATAGCGGTTCTCCCGAGGGAGCTATCAAAACACAAGATACACCGACACTTCACTGACGTGATTACGCGTATTTTGACGTACAACTCACTGGAATACGACGATATTTGCCGTTTTTCGATATTTTTCGAGCGCGGAGCGTTGTAAAATCGTGGCGTTCGTGACGGCGGTCAGAGCGCAACTCGGTTAGGTTAGGTTAGGTTAGGTTAGGTTAGGTTAGGTTAGGTTAGGTTAGGTTAGGTTAGGTTAGGTTAGGTTAGGTTAGGTTAGGTTAGGTTAGGTTAGGTTAGGTTAGGTTAGGTTAGGTTAGGTTAGGTTAGGTTAGGTTAGGTTAGGTTAGGTTAGGTTAGGTTAGGTTAGGTTAGGTTAGGTTAGGTTAGGTTAGGTTAGGTTAGGTTAGGTTAGGTTAGGTTAGGTTAGGTTAGGTTAGGTTAGGTTAGGTTAGGTTAGGTTAGGTTAGGTTAGGTTAGGTTAGGTTAGGTTAGGTTAGGTTAGGTTAGGTTAGGTTAGGTTAGGTTAGGTTAGGTTAGGTTAGGTTAGGTTAGGTTAGGTTAGGTTAGGTTAGGTTAGGTTAGGTTAGGTTAGGTTAGGTTAGGTTAGGTTAGGTTAGGTTAGGTTAGGTTAGGTTAGGTTAGGTTAGGTTAGGTTAGGTTAGGTTAGGTTAGGTTAGGTTAGGTTAGGTTAGGTTAGGTTAGGTTAGGTTAGGTTAGGTTAGGTTAGGTTAGGTTAGGTTAGGTTAGGTTAGGTTAGGTTAGGTTAGGTTAGGTTAGGTTAGGTTAGGTTAGGTTAGGTTAGGTTAGGTTAGGTTAGGTTAGGTTAGGTTAGGTTAGGTTAGGTTAGGTTAGGTTAGGTTAGGTTAGGTTAGGTTAGGTTAGGTTAGGTTAGGTTAGGTTAGGTTAGGTTAGGTTAGGTTAGGTTAGGTTAGGTTAGGTTAGGTTAGGTTAGGTTAGGTTAGGTTAGGTTAGGTTAGGTTAGGTTAGGTTAGGTTAGGTTAGGTTAGGTTAGGTTAGGTTAGGTTAGGTTAGGTTAGGTTAGGTTAGGTTAGGTTAGGTTAGGTTAGGTTAGGTTAGGTTAGGTTAGGTTAGGTTAGGTTAGGTTAGGTTAGGTTAGGTTAGGTTAGGTTAGGTTAGGTTAGGTTAGGTTAGGTTAGGTTAGGTTAGGTTAGGTTAGGTTAGGTTAGGTTAGGTTAGGTTAGGTTAGGTTAGGTTAGGTTAGGTTAGGTTAGGTTAGGTTAGGTTAGGTTAGGTTAGGTTAGGTTAGGTTAGGTTAGGTTAGGTTAGGTTAGGTTAGGTTAGGTTAGGTTAGGTTAGGTTAGGTTAGGTTAGGTTAGGTTAGGTTAGGTTAGGTTAGGTTAGGTTAGGTTAGGTTAGGTTAGGTTAGGTTAGGTTAGGTTAGGTTAGGTTAGGTTAGGTTAGGTTAGGTTAGGTTAGGTTAGGTTAGGTTAGGTTAGGTTAGGTTAGGTTAGGTTAGGTTAGGTTAGGTTAGGTTAGGTTAGGTTAGGTTAGGTTAGGTTAGGTTAGGTTAGGTTAGGTTAGGTTAGGTTAGGTTAGGTTAGGTTAGGTTAGGTTAGGTTAGGTTAGGTTAGGTTAGGTTAGGTTAGGTTAGGTTAGGTTAGGTTAGGTTAGGTTAGGTTAGGTTAGGTTAGGTTAGGTTAGGTTAGGTTAGGTTAGGTTAGGTTAGGTTAGGTTAGGTTAGGTTAGGTTAGGTTAGGTTAGGTTAGGTTAGGTTAGGTTAGGTTAGGTTAGGTTAGGTTAGGTTAGGTTAGGTTAGGTTAGGTTAGGTTAGGTTAGGTTAGGTTAGGTTAGGTTAGGTTAGGTTAGGTTAGGTTAGGTTAGGTTAGGTTAGGTTAGGTTAGGTTAGGTTAGGTTAGGTTAGGTTAGGTTAGGTTAGGTTAGGTTAGGTTAGGTTAGGTTAGGTTAGGTTAGGTTAGGTTAGGTTAGGTTAGGTTAGGTTAGGTTAGGTTAGGTTAGGTTAGGTTAGGTTAGGTTAGGTTAGGTTAGGTTAGGTTAGGTTAGGTTAGGTTAGGTTAGGTTAGGTTAGGTTAGGTTAGGTTAGGTTAGGTTAGGTTAGGTTAGGTTAGGTTAGGTTAGGTTAGGTTAGGTTAGGTTAGGTTAGGTTAGGTTAGGTTAGGTTAGGTTAGGTTAGGTTAGGTTAGGTTAGGTTAGGTTAGGTTAGGTTAGGTTAGGTTAGGTTAGGTTAGGTTAGGTTAGGTTAGGTTAGGTTAGGTTAGGTTAGGTTAGGTTAGGTTAGGTTAGGTTAGGTTAGGTTAGGTTAGGTTAGGTTAGGTTAGGTTAGGTTAGGTTAGGTTAGGTTAGGTTAGGTTAGGTTAGGTTAGGTTAGGTTAGGTTAGGTTAGGTTAGGTTAGGTTAGGTTAGGTTAGGTTAGGTTAGGTTAGGTTAGGTTAGGTTAGGTTAGGTTAGGTTAGGTTAGGTTAGGTTAGGTTAGGTTAGGTTAGGTTAGGTTAGGTTAGGTTAGGTTAGGTTAGGTTAGGTTAGGTTAGGTTAGGTTAGGTTAGGTTAGGTTAGGTTAGGTTAGGTTAGGTTAGGTTAGGTTAGGTTAGGTTAGGTTAGGTTAGGTTAGGTTAGGTTAGGTTAGGTTAGGTTAGGTTAGGTTAGGTTAGGTTAGGTTAGGTTAGGTTAGGTTAGGTTAGGTTAGGTTAGGTTAGGTTAGGTTAGGTTAGGTTAGGTTAGGTTAGGTTAGGTTAGGTTAGGTTAGGTTAGGTTAGGTTAGGTTAGGTTAGGTTAGGTTAGGTTAGGTTAGGTTAGGTTAGGTTAGGTTAGGTTAGGTTAGGTTAGGTTAGGTTAGGTTAGGTTAGGTTAGGTTAGGTTAGGTTAGGTTAGGTTAGGTTAGGTTAGGTTAGGTTAGGTTAGGTTAGGTTAGGTTAGGTTAGGTTAGGTTAGGTTAGGTTAGGTTAGGTTAGGTTAGGTTAGGTTAGGTTAGGTTAGGTTAGGTTAGGTTAGGTTAGGTTAGGTTAGGTTAGGTTAGGTTAGGTTAGGTTAGGTTAGGTTAGGTTAGGTTAGGTTAGGTTAGGTTAGGTTAGGTTAGGTTAGGTTAGGTTAGGTTAGGTTAGGTTAGGTTAGGTTAGGTTAGGTTAGGTTAGGTTAGGTTAGGTTAGGTTAGGTTAGGTTAGGTTAGGTTAGGTTAGGTTAGGTTAGGTTAGGTTAGGTTAGGTTAGGTTAGGTTAGGTTAGGTTAGGTTAGGTTAGGTTAGGTTAGGTTAGGTTAGGTTAGGTTAGGTTAGGTTAGGTTAGGTTAGGTTAGGTTAGGTTAGGTTAGGTTAGGTTAGGTTAGGTTAGGTTAGGTTAGGTTAGGTTAGGTTAGGTTAGGTTAGGTTAGGTTAGGTTAGGTTAGGTTAGGTTAGGTTAGGTTAGGTTAGGTTAGGTTAGGTTAGGTTAGGTTAGGTTAGGTTAGGTTAGGTTAGGTTAGGTTAGGTTAGGTTAGGTTAGGTTAGGTTAGGTTAGGTTAGGTTAGGTTAGGTTAGGTTAGGTTAGGTTAGGTTAGGTTAGGTTAGGTTAGGTTAGGTTAGGTTAGGTTAGGTTAGGTTAGGTTAGGTTAGGTTAGGTTAGGTTAGGTTAGGTTAGGTTAGGTTAGGTTAGGTTAGGTTAGGTTAGGTTAGGTTAGGTTAGGTTAGGTTAGGTTAGGTTAGGTTAGGTTAGGTTAGGTTAGGTTAGGTTAGGTTAGGTTAGGTTAGGTTAGGTTAGGTTAGGTTAGGTTAGGTTAGGTTAGGTTAGGTTAGGTTAGGTTAGGTTAGGTTAGGTTAGGTTAGGTTAGGTTAGGTTAGGTTAGGTTAGGTTAGGTTAGGTTAGGTTAGGTTAGGTTAGGTTAGGTTAGGTTAGGTTAGGTTAGGTTAGGTTAGGTTAGGTTAGGTTAGGTTAGGTTAGGTTAGGTTAGGTTAGGTTAGGTTAGGTTAGGTTAGGTTAGGTTAGGTTAGGTTAGGTTAGGTTAGGTTAGGTTAGGTTAGGTTAGGTTAGGTTAGGTTAGGTTAGGTTAGGTTAGGTTAGGTTAGGTTAGGTTAGGTTAGGTTAGGTTAGGTTAGGTTAGGTTAGGTTAGGTTAGGTTAGGTTAGGTTAGGTTAGGTTAGGTTAGGTTAGGTTAGGTTAGGTTAGGTTAGGTTAGGTTAGGTTAGGTTAGGTTAGGTTAGGTTAGGTTAGGTTAGGTTAGGTTAGGTTAGGTTAGGTTAGGTTAGGTTAGGTTAGGTTAGGTTAGGTTAGGTTAGGTTAGGTTAGGTTAGGTTAGGTTAGGTTAGGTTAGGTTAGGTTAGGTTAGGTTAGGTTAGGTTAGGTTAGGTTAGGTTAGGTTAGGTTAGGTTAGGTTAGGTTAGGTTAGGTTAGGTT